>JAUIMM010001618.1:452500-653812 GCA_031769625.1 Taudactylus pleione
ATCTGCAGACGTGAGGCCAATGGTAGAGGTTGCCCTGGTCCTGGGAGCTGCAGACGTGAGGCCAATGGTAGAGGTCGCCCTGCTCCTGGGAGCTGCAGACGTGAGGCCAATGGTAGAGGTCGCCCTGCTCCTGGGAGCTGCAGACGTGAGGCCAATGGTAGAGGTCGCCCTGCTCCTGGGAGCTGCAGACGTGAGGCCAATGGTAGAGGTCGCCCTGCTCCTGGGAGCTGCAGACGTGAGGCCAATGGTAGAGGTCGCCATGCTCCTGGGAGCTGCAGATGTGAGGCCAATTGTAGAGGTCGCCCTGCTCCTGGGAGCTGCAGACGTGAGGCCAATGGTAGAGGTCGCCATGCTCCTGGGAGCTGCAGATGTGAGGCCAATGGTAGAGGTCGCCCTGCTCCTGGGAGCTTACAGACTGGGGGGAGAGGTCAAAACTGAGACAATATGAGATGGTGGGACCCAGAGTGGACCTGGGACTGGAGCTGGTAGAGCACACACAGGAACTAATTGGAGCTACTCTAGGCTGTAGAGAACAGGTGGGTTTTGAGAGCACTGGGAGTCTGGACAGGCGAGGGAGGGCATTCCATAAGTGAGGAGCATCACAAAAGAAGTCTGGCGGGGGAGTCAGTGAGAGAAGGTTAGCAGGGAGCTGAGATGTAGGCCTGAATTATACTGAAGAGGATGGGAGTGTATACTGTATACTGCATATATGTGGCAAGCTTAGAGGTATATGAAAATTAGTTTCTGGTGTAGCAGATGTGGAACGGTAAGAGAGGTCTCGCCGCCGCATATAGGATGGATTCCAGAGGGGAAAAGTGGGTGAGGGGATGTCAGACTGTAGGAGGTTGGATCAGTCAAGGAGGTAGATAATGAGTGAATGGAAAAGGGGTTTGGTAACGTCCTGAGGATAAAGTGTATTCTGGCAATGTGTTCAAGGAGGAGCATGACATCGAAAAGGACTGCATGTGGGGAGTAAAGCAGAGGTATGAGACACCTTTTGATGCCTCATGCCTCAGCAATGTACTTTGTTCTTAGTGACTGGGTGAATGTTCCTTCACCTCAATAGCGACTGCCTTTACTTTGTGCGGGGGACTGATAACCTTTGAAACCTGTGGAAGATGCTGTAAGCCGCAATGAACCCACAAGACTGTACCCGATATCTTGGCATCAAACCCTTTTTATGACCCCACTCGTCTCCCAGACCTACATTACGATCATGTCCATCCACAGAGGTTCCTGCGCTTCCTTGGGTTTGCACAGTAATATATCTGGGGCTCAGTTCTCGCCCCGTCCCCCAGTTCTGGAGGCAGAAAATAATTTGGGCTGCAGCTGAACCAATGAAAATGTGAGAGTGCAGCTGTACAAAGGCTTCTTATAGGAAGGAACCCAAACCCTCTCACTGATAATGAGCCCGGGGAGATAGTGATAGAGACAGGCAGATACAGCGTATGCTATAGATATATTTAATATTTAAGTATTTCTTGAAGGTCGGGAAATAAATGAGAAAAAGGCAATTTTCCTGCTGACATAAAATATCTTATCTATACTATTGCTTTAAAAATTCATCCCCAGCATGGTTCCCCCTGACATAGAGGCCACATAGAATGACTCTTTGGGAGCCAGGAACAAGGAGTAACATGCTTATACGAGATGTCTTACATCTAGAAAAAGGGTTACCGTCTCGGAGGAGATTAAGTGTATCAGTGAGAGATGTTCCCTGCTGTCATATTTGGCTTCCTGGCGCATTTTTAGGATGAGTGAGATCTTTATTAAAGCGTCTTATGTTTCTCAGTGTTTCAGGCTTCAGCAAGGCCCACAATTTATATCAATTTCTGCTGCGGCTTGTTTAAGGCGAAGCCCTGAAAGTCTTTGGTCTTTGCTGGGGCTGCGGTGGTTTTATACGCCGCACACAGCGCACGCACACGGATTCACACCTACGCAGTCTAAACCTTCTTGATCTTTCAGCAAAGTAGAGTAATAAAAAGATCACACAGATAATAACGTATTCAGCAGGCGGCATTATGAACAAATACACATTCTGGGTTCTGTGTGATCTGATTAATACACCACAGATTGTTATGTGCGGTTTCCAGTCTCATAGTGCTGTTAGTTTATTATTCATCCCATTATTCTGTGTAGCCCCTTACATCTAGCACACTGTTTGTTCTACCGGAATTGGTTATTGCTGTTAACAGAATACACACTGGCAGAAATGATACAGCGCTGCGCAATGTCCTGGGAGCGTGAAAACGAAATAATTCTGCAAAGTCTCTTCCGGGTCAGTGGACAGACCCCCCCCTCCCCTCCCTCCCATGCGCTACCAGCTACCACTGCAGGGGAGGAACCAATTTACACACATATATATATGAGTTCAAGTCCCAGTAGCACTCTTAGATGAATCAGCGGAGGAGTACACGGTACATAAGATAATGGTAAACAGTAAATTCAAAGAACCAGCACATCCAATAAATAAATGCAAAAAAGTCTGTATTTAAAGGAATACACAATAGCAGCAAAGAGCAGCAGCACGAATCATATCAATCACTGGTAGAGTCCAACAAAGGTGAAGCATAACTTCATAGTGGTATATTTAGCAAAACCAGGGTGGTCACCAAACTGTCAGTATGCATCTCACCGGACCCTAGGACAGTAGGCTAATCTCGACAGCTGTTTCGGCGCTGCATGCGCCTTTATCAAGAGCCTCTGCTGTGAGTGTGGGCGATTGCCCCGTGGGTGATCACCGGTCCAGGTGGGCTCCTTGATCTCACGGGGTGACAGGTTGACAGGGCACCTCAAGATGGGGATGGGTAATGGGTCACCAGTCTTCCCTGAGTTATGCCGCGTATCCACTAGACGATATATTGGACATTTTGATTATCTTTATCATTCATCATCCACAATATCTTCCTGTGGATATGCCGCCAACGACCAGCGATGCGCGCTCCCGCTGCTAGTTGCGTACTTTGGTGAAAAATGACCTCTGAAAATGTTTTTTTTTTTTTTTTTAATGCGTTTAACGCATTGGGTCTGTGTATTTCAGAGGTCCATAAAGATGCGCCAAGTGTTTTAAACATCGTACATGGCTGGCGCAGGCGTGTATTTAGCGTTTTGAAAATAATGCCTGTGCCAGCCAATTGTGATGTTTAAACACTTGGCGCATCCTTATGGCCCTCCGAAATACCAGACCCAATACGTTAAACGCATTTTTCACAAAATAAAAAATATTTTTGCCAAAGTACGCAGCTTAAAATTTTTTTTTTTATAAAGTATCATTAGGAGGGCTGTCTAAATGGTTCTGTAAGAAATCCCCACATTTTTAGCCAAAAATAGGGATTTTGCACATTTTTTTCGCCTGCCATAGGCTGGAGGAAAGTTTTCTCCAGTTTTTAGGCGGAAAACGGACGTTTTTTTGCCGTCGTTGGCGAAATCGGCCAATTTCGCCTCTAATTAAATTCCCCCGTGTTGGGTTCTGAGGATCGAGTTTGAGAACCACTGGTGTAAGTCACACACAAAGAAAAGGGAAGGCATTTTCCCAATTGACCAAGCCCTAGGTTAGAATGTTGTAGAGGATTAGATGGTGATCACTGTAGGAATTGTTTAGAAAAGAAACTGGAATGATGAACACAGAGGAGGACACATCTCTGCACACCAAAGCAGAGCCGAAGCTCCACATTCTGGTGCTTTGTGTACATAAAGGGCATTACCGTGTACCCACCCACAATTGAAGTAGGGAGAGACAGCGGCGAAGGCAGAGTGCATGCTGCAGGCGCGCGGCAGAAAAATCTGATGTGGAGAGAGGCGTGATCACACAATAGTACCTCCAATTCAAATGATGCCACACAGTAGTGCCCCTTCATCACATTATACCCATACTTGATAACTCTCCCTCATTGTCAGGGAGACTCCCTGAAACAGTAGTAATACTCCCTGACTCCCTGAAGAGTCTAGCAAACTCCCTGATTGCACCTTACCCCCATTATGTAGCTGTTATATACTTGGGGAAAAAAAATAAATCAAGAGATATATACATTCAAATGGGATTATCAGTGCCATTTCCCTGCATTTGGTTATAAGGCACAATGATCCCTATAGGATGTAGTCAGCATCCCGGCATGTGGGATGCCAACCGTATAAATACCGGTGCCAAAATCCCAACAGAGTCGGGATCCCAGTACCAGTATCCTGCCCACCAGCATCCCGAAGGTAAGTATCGCCATTTATGGGAGGGTTAGGGTGCAGGGTTAGGGACAGGGGAGGGAGGGTTAGGTTTAGGGTGCGGGGAGGGGGAGGTTAGGTTTAGGCACTAGGGGGGTGGTTAGGTTTAGGCACTGGGGAGGGTTAGGGTAGGGGTTAGACTTGCCTTGTTTTCTTATGGGTGTTGGGATGCCGCTGTTGGTATTCTGACCAGCGGCGTCCCGACCACCGACAATCCATACCCAGCCCGATCCCTATGGCTACATGCATTTTCATATAAGGTTTCTAGTGGCCACTTACAGTATATGGAACCACTTGTTAAACGCAATGCATGTAGATCTCACTAACTGCATTATGGCTCATTAACATTTGGATGTAAGTGATTATTATGACACGCCCCTCAGATGTAGCAATACACGTTCACTTTACCGCTGCGCTCATAGGTGTTGTTTTCACAATCTTCCTGAAATGCTTTTTCAGAAGTAGGCAAGTATAATTACACCGCACTGTAGTGTCCGTGTCCCTTCACAATACACCACACAGTAGAGCCCCTTATCCACAATACACCACACAGTAGTGCCCATTAACATTACACCACAAAAAGCCCATTCACGTTATGCCACACTGTAGTAGTGCCCCTTATACATTATGCCACACAGTAATGCCCCACACAATAGTAGTGCCCCTGATATTATTAGCCAATCAGACAATACATTGTGGTGATAGGACAGCTAGCCTATATATAACACAATAAAATGAAGTCTTGCAAGCAGTGAACCACATACGAAATTCACCTGACCTTCTAAGGATTTTTTAAGGCACCCTCACCAGAATAAGTTTGCAAAGTGTAGCCCTTAGGCTACAGCAGTGGTTCCCAAACTGTGTGCCGCGGCACCCTGGAGTGCCTCGGGACACTAGCAGGGGTGCCTCAGGTTGGTGGTCCAGCACCAAATCAAATTCTTTATGCTCAATGTAATGTAAATATGTGCACAAAAAGAGGGCAGTGAGATGGCGGGGGACACTGAAATGGGGAGAGAGGGGGCACTGGGCTTGACATGGGGGAGACACTGGGAAGGGAGGGCAGTGAGCTGGCAGGGGACACTGGAATGGGAAGAGAGGGGGCATTGGGCTGGACATGGGGGAGACACTGGGAATGGATGGCAGTGAGCTGGCAGGGGAAACTGGAATGAGGAGAGAGGGGGAACTGGGCTGGACATGGGGGAGACAATGGTAAGGGAGGGCAGTGAGATGGCAGGGGACACTGAAATGGGGAGAGAGGGGGCACTGGGCTGGACATGGGGGAGACCCTGGGAAGGGAGGGCAGTGAGATGGCAGGGGACACTGAAATGCGGAGAGAGGGGGCACTGGGATGGGAGGGCAGTTAGATGGCAGAGGACACTGAAATGCGGAGAGAGGGGGCACTGGGATGGGAGGGCAGTGAGATGGGGTAGCACTGGGCTGGGAGGACACTGACCTGGTGTTCCAGTACCTGCACTTCAGCTCCAGCACCGCGCGCGTACAACTACAGCAGCTTCCAGTCCTGAGCACACAAAGCCATTCTGCTGGGCTCTGGGAGACCGGACCTTGGTCACAGGCACTCGGGAGGCGAAGTCACAGGAAGGGGTAGGCTGTGGCTGATGTCCTATTCAGCGCTGGGCGCCGAGCATCGCACTGTAGGCTCCCTCTATGTCAGTAGGTCAGGTAGTGATTATATATAGTTATGTACAGTATAATATACATTTACCCCATTATGTATCTCAGCTCCCTCTATGTCAGTAGCTCAGGTAGTGATTATAGATAGTTATGTACAGTATAGTATACATTTACCCCATTATGTACCTCAGCTCCCTCTATGTCAGTAGCTCAGGTAGTGATTATAGATAGTTATGTACAGTATAGTATACATTTACCCCATTATGTATCTCAGCTCCCTCTATGTCAGTAGCTCAGGTAGTGATTATAGATAGTTATGTACAGTATAATATACATTACCCCATTATGTATCTCAGCTCCCTCTATGTCAGTAGCTCAGGTAGTGATTATAGATAGTTATGTACAGTATAGTATACATTTACCCCATTATGTATCTCAGCTCCCTCTATGTCAGTAGCTCAGGTAGTGATTATATATAGTTATGTACAGTACAGTATACATTTACCCCATTATGTGTCTCAGCTCCCTCTATGTCAGTAGGTCAGGTAGTGATTATAGATAGTTATGTACAGTATAGTATACATTACCCCATTATGTATCTCAGCTCCCTCTATGTCAGTAGCTCAGGTAGTGATTATATATAGTTATGTACAGTACAGTATACATTTACCCCATTATGTACCTCAGCTCCCTCTATGTCAGTAGCTCAGGTAGTGATTATAGATAGTTATGTACAGTATAGTATACATTTACCCCATTATGTATCTCAGCTCCCTCTATGTCAGTAGCTCAGGTAGTGATTATAGATAGTTATGTACAGTATAATATACATTACCCCATTATGTATCTCAGCTCCCTCTATGTCAGTAGCTCAGGTAGTGATTATAGATAGTTATGTACAGTATAGTATACATTTACCCCATTATGTATCTCAGCTCCCTCTATGTCAGTAGCTCAGGTAGTGATTATATATAGTTATGTACAGTACAGTATACATTTACCCCATTATGTGTCTCAGCTCCCTCTATGTCAGTAGGTCAGGTAGTGATTATAGATAGTTATGTACAGTATAGTATACATTACCCCATTATGTATCTCAGCTCCCTCTATGTCAGTAGCTCAGGTAGTGATTATAGATAGTTATGTACAGTATAGTATACATTACCCCATTATGTATCTCAGCTCCCTCTATGTCAGTAGCTCAGGTAGTGATTATATATAGTTATGTACAGTATAGGTTACATTTACCCCATTATGTATCTCAGCTCCCTCTATGTCAGTAGCTCAGGTAGTGATTATATATAGTTATGTACAGTATAATATACATTTACCCCATTATGTATCTCAGCTCCCTCTATGTCAGTAGCTCAGGTAGTGATTATATATAGTTATGTACAGTATAATATACATTTACCCCATTATGTATCTCAGCTCCCTCTATGTCAGTAGCTCAGGTAGTGATTATATATAGTTATGTACAGTATAGTATACATTTACCCCATTATGTATCTCAGCTCCCTCTATGTCAGTAGGTCAGGTAGTGATTATATAGTTATGTACAGTATAGTATACATTACCCCATTATGTATCTCAGCTCCCTCTATGTCAGTAGCTCAGGTAGTGATTATATATAGTTATGTACAGTATAGTATACATTTACCCCATTATGTATCTCAGCTCCCTCTATGTCAGTAGCTCAGGTAGTGATTATATAGTTATGTACAGTATAGTATACATTACCCCATTATGTATCTCAGCTCCCTCTATGTCAGTAGCTCAGGTAGTGATTATAGATAGTTATGTACAGTATAATATACATTTACCCCATTATGTATCTCAGCTCCCTCTATGTCAGTAGCTCAGGTAGTGATTATATATAGTTATGTACAGTATAATATACATTTACCCCCATTATGTATCTCAGCTCCCTCTATGTCAGTAGCTCAGGTAGTGATTATAGATAGTTATGTACAGTATAGTATACATTACCCCATTATGTGTCTCAGCTCCCTCTATGTCAGTAGCTCAGGTAGTGATTATATATAGTTATGTACAGTATAGTATACATTACCCCATTATATATCTCAGCTCCCTCTATGTCAGTAGCTCAGGTAGTGATTATAGATAGTTATGTACAGTATAGTATACATTTACCCCATTATGTATCTCAGCTCCCTCTATGTCAGTAGGTCAGGTAGTGATTATATATAGTTATGTACAGTATAGTATACATTACCCCATTATGTATCTCAGCTCCCTCTATGTCAGTAGCTCAGGTAGTGATTATATATAGTTATGTACAGTATAGTATACATTACCCCATTATGTATCTCAGCTCCCTCTATGTCAGTAGGTCAGGTAGTGATTATATATAGTTATGTACAGTATAATATACATTACCCCATTATGTATCTCAGCTCCCTCTATGTCAGTAGGTCAGGTAGTGATTATATATAGTTATGTACAGTATAATATACATTACCCCATTATGTATCTCAGCTCCCTCTATGTCAGTAGCTCAGGTAGTGATTATAGATAGTTATGTACAGTATAGTATACATTACCCCATTATGTATCTCAGCTCCCTCTATGTCAGTAGCTCAGGTAGTGATTATATATAGTTATGTACAGTATAATATACATTACCCCATTATGTATCTCAGCTCCCTCTATGTCAGTAGGTCAGGTAGTGATTATATATAGTTATGTACAGTATAATATACATTTACCCCATTATGTATCTCAGCTCCCTCTATGTCAGTAGGTCAGGTAGTGATTATATATAGTTATGTACAGTATAATATACATTACCCCATTATGTATCTCAGCTCCCTCTATGTCAGTAGCTCAGGTAGTGATTATATATAGTTATGTACAGTATAGTATACATTTACCCCATTATGTATCTCAGCTCCCTCTATGTCAGTAGGTCAGGTAGTGATTATATATAGTTATGTACAGTATAGTATACATTACCCCATTATGTATCTCAGCTCCCTCTATGTCAGTAGCTCAGGTAGTGATTATATATAGTTATGTACAGTATAATATACATTTACCCCATTATGTATCTCAGCTCCCTCTATGTCAGTAGCTCAGGTAGTGATTATAGATAGTTATGTACAGTATAGTATACATTACCCCATTATGTATCTCAGCTCCCTCTATGTCAGTAGCTCAGGTAGTGATTATATATAGTTATGTACAGTATAATATACATTTACCCCATTATGTATCTCAGCTCCCTCTATGTCAGTAGCTCAGGTAGTGATTATATATAGTTATGTACAGTATAGTATACATTACCCCATTATGTATCTCAGCTCCCTCTATGTCAGTAGCTCAGGTAGTGATTATATATAGTTATGTACAGTATAGTATACATTTACCCCATTATGTACCTCAGCTCCCTCTATGTCAGTAGGTCAGGTAGTGATTATATATAGTTATGTACAGTATAGTATACATTTACCCCATTATGTACCTCAGCTCCCTCTATGTCAGTAGGTCAGGTAGTGATTATATATAGTTATGTACAGTATAGTATACATTTACCCCATTATGTATCTCAGCTCCCTCTATGTCAGTAGCTCAGGTAGTGATTATATATAGTTATGTACAGTATAGTATACATTTACCCCATTATGTATCTCAGCTCCCTCTATGTCAGTAGCTCAGGTAGTGATTATATATAGTTATGTACAGTATAATATACATTTACCCCATTATGTATCTCAGCTCCCTCTATGTCAGTAGCTCAGGTAGTGATTATATATAGTTATGTACAGTATAATATACATTTACCCCATTATGTATCTCAGCTCCCTCTATGTCAGTAGCTCAGGTAGTGATTATAGATAGTTATGTACAGTATAATATACATTTACCCCATTGTGTATCTCAGCTCCCTCTATGTCAGTAGCTCAGGTAGTGATTATATAGTTATGTACAGTATAGTATACATTTACCCCATTATGTATCTCAGCTCCCTCTATGTCAGTAGGTCAGGTAGTGATTATAGATAGTTATGTACAGTATAGTATACATTTACCCCATTATGTATCTCAGCTCCCTCTATGTCAGTAGCTCAGGTAGTGATTATATATAGTTATGTACAGTACAGTATACATTTACCCCATTATGTATCTCAGCTCCCTCTATGTCAGTAGCTCAGGTAGTGATTATATATAGTTATGTACAGTATAGTATACATTACCCCATTATGTATCTCAGCTCCCTCTATGTCAGTAGCTCAGGTAGTGATTATAGATAGTTATGTACAGTATAGTATACATTACCCCATTATGTATCTCAGCTCCCTCTATGTCAGTAGCTCAGGTAGTGATTATATATAGTTATGTACAGTATAATATACATTTACCCCATTATGTATCTCAGCTCCCTCTATGTCAGTAGGTCAGGTAGTGATTATATATAGTTATGTACAGTATAGTATACATTTACCCCATTATGTGTCTCAGCTCCCTCTATGTCAGTAGCTCAGGTAGTGATTATAGATAGTTATGTACAGTATAATATACATTTACCCCATTATGTGTCTCAGCTCCCTCTATGTCAGTAGCTCAGGTAGTGATTATATATAGTTATGTACAGTATAGTATACATTTACCCCATTATGTATCTCAGCTCCCTCTATGTCAGTAGCTCAGGTAGTGATTATAGATAGTTATGTACAGTATAGTATACATTTACCCCATTATGTATCTCAGCTCCCTCTATGTCAGTAGCTCAGGTAGTGATTATATATAGTTATGTACAGTATAGTATACATTTACCCCATTATGTGTCTCAGCTCCCTCTATGTCAGTAGGTCAGGTAGTGATTATATATAGTTATGTACAGTATAGTATACATTACCCCATTATGTATCTCAGCTCCCTCTATGTCAGTAGGTCAGGTAGTGATTATATATAGTTATGTACAGTATAATATACATTACCCCATTATGTATCTCAGCTCCCTCTATGTCAGTAGGTCAGGTAGTGATTATATATAGTTATGTACAGTATAGTATACATTTACCCCATTATGTATCTCAGCTCCCTCTATGTCAGTAGGTCAGGTAGTGATTATATATAGTTATGTACAGTATAATATACATTACCCCATTATGTATCTCAGCTCCCTCTATGTCAGTAGGTCAGGTAGTGATTATATATAGTTATGTACAGTATAGTATACATTTACCCCATTATGTATCTCAGCTCCCTCTATGTCAGTAGCTCAGGTAGTGATTATATATAGTTATGTACAGTATAATATACATTTACCCCATTATGTGTCTCAGCTCCCTCTATGTCAGTAGGTCAGGTAGTGATTATATATAGTTATGTACAGTATAGTATACATTTACCCCATTATGTATCTCAGCTCCCTCTATGTCAGTAGGTCAGGTAGTGATTATATATAGTTATGTACAGTATAGTATACATTACCCCATTATGTATCTCAGCTCCCTCTATGTCAGTAGGTCAGGTAGTGATTATATATAGTTATGTACAGTATAGTATACATTTACCCCATTATGTATCTCAGCTCCCTCTATGTCAGTAGCTCAGGTAGTGATTATATATAGTTATGTACAGTATAATATACATTTACCCCATTATGTGTCTCAGCTCCCTCTATGTCAGTAGCTCAGGTAGTGATTATATATAGTTATGTACAGTATAGTATACATTTACCCCATTATGTATCTCAGCTCCCTCTATGTCAGTAGCTCAGGTAGTGATTATATAGTTATGTACAGTATAATATACATTTACCCCATTATGTATCTCAGCTCCCTCTATGTCAGTAGCTCAGGTAGTGATTATATATAGTTATGTACAGTATAGTATACATTACCCCATTATGTGTCTCAGCTCCCTCTATGTCAGTAGGTCAGGTAGTGATTATATATAGTTATGTACAGTATAGTATACATTTACCCCATTATGTATCTCAGCTCCCTCTATGTCAGTAGGTCAGGTAGTGATTATATATAGTTATGTACAGTATAGTATACATTACCCCATTATGTATCTCAGCTCCCTCTATGTCAGTAGGTCAGGTAGTGATTATATATAGTTATGTACAGTATAGTATACATTTACCCCATTATGTATCTCAGCTCCCTCTATGTCAGTAGCTCAGGTAGTGATTATATATAGTTATGTACAGTATAATATACATTTACCCCATTATGTATCTCAGCTCCCTCTATGTCAGTAGCTCAGGTAGTGATTATATATAGTTATGTACAGTATAATATACATTTACCCCATTATGTATCTCAGCTCCCTCTATGTCAGTAGCTCAGGTAGTGATTATATAGTTATGTACAGTATAATATACATTTACCCCATTATGTATCTCAGCTCCCTCTATGTCAGTAGCTCAGGTAGTGATTATATATAGTTATGTACAGTATAATATACATTTACCCCATTATGTATCTCAGCTCCCTCTATGTCAGTAGCTCAGGTAGTGATTATAGATAGTTATGTACAGTATAGTATACATTTACCCCATTATGTATCTCAGCTCCCTCTATGTCAGTAGCTCAGGTAGTGATTATATATAGTTATGTACAGTATAGTATACATTACCCCATTATGTATCTCAGCTCCCTCTATGTCAGTAGCTCAGGTAGTGATTATAGATAGTTATGTACAGTATAGTATACATTACCCCATTATGTATCTCAGCTCCCTCTATGTCAGTAGCTCAGGTAGTGATTATATATAGTTATGTACAGTATAATATACATTTACCCCATTATGTATCTCAGCTCCCTCTATGTCAGTAGCTCAGGTAGTGATTATAGATAGTTATGTACAGTATAGTATACATTTACCCCATTATGTATCTCAGCTCCCTCTATGTCAGTAGCTCAGGTAGTGATTATAGATAGTTATGTACAGTATAGTATACATTTACCCCATTATGTATCTCAGCTCCCTCTATGTCAGTAGGTCAGGTAGTGATTATATATAGTTATGTACAGTACAGTATACATTACCCCATTATGTATCTCAGCTCCCTCTATGTCAGTAGGTCAGGTAGTGATTATATATAGTTATGTACAGTATAGTATACATTTACCCCATTATGTATCTCAGCTCCCTCTATGTCAGTAGCTCAGGTAGTGATTATATATAGTTATGTACAGTATAATATACATTTACCCCATTATGTGTCTCAGCTCCCTCTATGTCAGTAGCTCAGGTAGTGATTATATATAGTTATGTACAGTATAGTATACATTTACCCCATTATGTATCTCAGCTCCCTCTATGTCAGTAGCTCAGGTAGTGATTATATATAGTTATGTACAGTATAGTATACATTTACCCCATTATGTATCTCAGCTCCCTCTATGTCAGTAGCTCAGGTAGTGATTATATATAGTTATGTACAGTATAGTATACATTACCCCATTATGTATCTCAGCTCCCTCTATGTCAGTAGCTCAGGTAGTGATTATATATAGTTATGTACAGTATAATATACATTTACCCCATTATGTATCTCAGCTCCCTCTATGTCAGTAGCTCAGGTAGTGATTATAGATAGTTATGTACAGTATAGTATACATTACCCCATTATGTATCTCAGCTCCCTCTATGTCAGTAGCTCAGGTAGTGATTATATATAGTTATGTACAGTATAATATACATTTACCCCATTATGTATCTCAGCTCCCTCTATGTCAGTAGCTCAGGTAGTGATTATATATAGTTATGTACAGTATAGTATACATTTACCCCATTATGTATCTCAGCTCCCTCTATGTCAGTAGCTCAGGTAGTGATTATATATAGTTATGTACAGTATAGTATACATTACCCCATTATGTATCTCAGCTCCCTCTATGTCAGTAGGTCAGGTAGTGATTATATATAGTTATGTACAGTATAGTATACATTTACCCCATTATGTATCTCAGCTCCCTCTATGTCAGTAGCTCAGGTAGTGATTATATATAGTTATGTACAGTATAGTATACATTACCCCATTATGTATCTCAGCTCCCTCTATGTCAGTAGCTCAGGTAGTGATTATATATAGTTATGTACAGTATAATATACATTACCCCATTATGTATCTCAGCTCCCTCTATGTCAGTAGCTCAGGTAGTGATTATATATAGTTATGTACAGTATAGTATACATTTACCCCATTATGTATCTCAGCTCCCTCTATGTCAGTAGGTCAGGTAGTGATTATAGATAGTTATGTACAGTATAGTATACATTACCCCATTATGTATCTCAGCTCCCTCTATGTCAGTAGCTCAGGTAGTGATTATAGATAGTTATGTACAGTATAGTATACATTACCCCATTATGTATCTCAGCTCCCTCTATGTCAGTAGCTCAGGTAGTGATTATAGATAGTTATGTACAGTATAGTATACATTACCCCATTATGTGTCTCAGCTCCCTCTATGTCAGTAGCTCAGGTAGTGATTATAGATAGTTATGTACAGTATAGTATACATTACCCCATTATGTATCTCAGCTCCCTCTATGTCAGTAGGTCAGGTAGTGATTATATATAGTTATGTACAGTATAGTATACATTACCCCATTATGTATCTCAGCTCCCTCTATGTCAGTAGCTCAGGTAGTGATTATATATAGTTATGTACAGTATAATATACATTACCCCATTATGTATCTCAGCTCCCTCTATGTCAGTAGCTCAGGTAGTGATTATATATAGTTATGTACAGTATAGTATACATTTACCCCATTATGTATCTCAGCTCCCTCTATGTCAGTAGCTCAGGTAGTGATTATATATAGTTATGTACAGTATAGTATACATTTACCCCATTATGTATCTCAGCTCCCTCTATGTCAGTAGGTCAGGTAGTGATTATAGATAGTTATGTACAGTATAGTATACATTACCCCATTATGTATCTCAGCTCCCTCTATGTCAGTAGCTCAGGTAGTGATTATAGATAGTTATGTACAGTATAGTATACATTACCCCATTATGTATCTCAGCTCCCTCTATGTCAGTAGCTCAGGTAGTGATTATAGATAGTTATGTACAGTATAGTATACATTACCCCATTATGTGTCTCAGCTCCCTCTATGTCAGTAGCTCAGGTAGTGATTATAGATAGTTATGTACAGTATAGTATACATTACCCCATTATGTATCTCAGCTCCCTCTATGTCAGTAGGTCAGGTAGTGATTATATATAGTTATGTACAGTATAGTATACATTTACCCCATTATGTATCTCAGCTCCCTCTATGTCAGTAGCTCAGGTAGTGATTATATATAGTTATGTACAGTATAATATACATTTACCCCATTATGTATCTCAGCTCCCTCTATGTCAGTAGCTCAGGTAGTGATTATATATAGTTATGTACAGTATAATATACATTTACCCCATTATGTATCTCAGCTCCCTCTATGTCAGTAGCTCAGGTAGTGATTATAGATAGTTATGTACAGTATAGTATACATTTACCCCATTATGTATCTCAGCTCCCTCTATGTCAGTAGCTCAGGTAGTGATTATATATAGTTATGTACAGTATAGTATACATTACCCCATTATGTATCTCAGCTCCCTCTATGTCAGTAGCTCAGGTAGTGATTATAGATAGTTATGTACAGTATAGTATACATTACCCCATTATGTATCTCAGCTCCCTCTATGTCAGTAGCTCAGGTAGTGATTATATATAGTTATGTACAGTATAATATACATTTACCCCATTATGTATCTCAGCTCCCTCTATGTCAGTAGCTCAGGTAGTGATTATAGATAGTTATGTACAGTATAGTATACATTTACCCCATTATGTATCTCAGCTCCCTCTATGTCAGTAGGTCAGGTAGTGATTATATATAGTTATGTACAGTACAGTATACATTACCCCATTATGTTTCTCAGCTCCCTCTATGTCAGTAGGTCAGGTAGTGATTATATATAGTTATGTACAGTACAGTATACATTTACCCCATTATGTATCTCAGCTCCCTCTATGTCAGTAGCTCAGGTAGTGATTATATATAGTTATGTACAGTATAATA
This sequence comes from Taudactylus pleione, assembly GCA_031769625.1. Lineage (NCBI taxonomy): Eukaryota > Metazoa > Chordata > Amphibia > Anura > Myobatrachidae > Taudactylus > Taudactylus pleione. The sequence continues at coordinate 468,416 of JAUIMM010001618.1, forward strand.
TACATTTACCCCATTATGTGTCTCAGCTCCCTCTATGTCAGTAGCTCAGGTAGTGATTATATATAGTTATGTACAGTATAGTATACATTTACCCCATTATGTATCTCAGCTCCCTCTATGTCAGTAGCTCAGGTAGTGATTATATATAGTTATGTACAGTATAGTATACATTACCCCATTATGTATCTCAGCTCCCTCTATGTCAGTAGCTCAGGTAGTGATTATATATAGTTATGTACAGTATAATATACATTTACCCCATTATGTATCTCAGCTCCCTCTATGTCAGTAGCTCAGGTAGTGATTATATATAGTTATGTACAGTATAGTATACATTTACCCCATTATGTATCTCAGCTCCCTCTATGTCAGTAGCTCAGGTAGTGATTATATATAGTTATGTACAGTATAATATACATTTACCCCATTATGTATCTCAGCTCCCTCTATGTCAGTAGCTCAGGTAGTGATTATATATAGTTATGTACAGTATAGTATACATTACCCCATTATGTATCTCAGCTCCCTCTATGTCAGTAGGTCAGGTAGTGATTATATATAGTTATGTACAGTATAGTATACATTTACCCCATTATGTATCTCAGCTCCCTCTATGTCAGTAGCTCAGGTAGTGATTATATATAGTTATGTACAGTATAGTATACATTACCCCATTATGTATCTCAGCTCCCTCTATGTCAGTAGCTCAGGTAGTGATTATATATAGTTATGTACAGTATAATATACATTACCCCATTATGTATCTCAGCTCCCTCTATGTCAGTAGCTCAGGTAGTGATTATATATAGTTATGTACAGTATAGTATACATTTACCCCATTATGTATCTCAGCTCCCTCTATGTCAGTAGCTCAGGTAGTGATTATATATAGTTATGTACAGTATAGTATACATTTACCCCATTATGTATCTCAGCTCCCTCTATGTCAGTAGGTCAGGTAGTGATTATAGATAGTTATGTACAGTATAGTATACATTACCCCATTATGTATCTCAGCTCCCTCTATGTCAGTAGCTCAGGTAGTGATTATATATAGTTATGTACAGTATAGTATACATTACCCCATTATGTATCTCAGCTCCCTCTATGTCAGTAGCTCAGGTAGTGATTATAGATAGTTATGTACAGTATAGTATACATTACCCCATTATGTGTCTCAGCTCCCTCTATGTCAGTAGCTCAGGTAGTGATTATAGATAGTTATGTACAGTATAGTATACATTACCCCATTATGTATCTCAGCTCCCTCTATGTCAGTAGCTCAGGTAGTGATTATAGATAGTTATGTACAGTATAGTATACATTACCCCATTATGTATCTCAGCTCCCTCTATGTCAGTAGGTCAGGTAGTGATTATATAGTTATGTACAGTATAGTATACATTACCCCATTATGTGTCTCAGCTCCCTCTATGTCAGTAGCTCAGGTAGTGATTATATATAGTTATGTACAGTATAGTATACATTACCCCATTATGTATCTCAGCTCCCTCTATGTCAGTAGCTCAGGTAGTGATTATAGATAGTTATGTACAGTATAGTATACATTACCCCATTATGTATCTCAGCTCCCTCTATGTCAGTAGGTCAGGTAGTGATTATATAGTTATGTACAGTATAGTATACATTACCCCATTATGTGTCTCAGCTCCCTCTATGTCAGTAGCTCAGGTAGTGATTATAGATAGTTATGTACAGTATAGTATACATTACCCCATTATGTATCTCAGCTCCCTCTATGTCAGTAGGTCAGGTAGTGATTATATAGTTATGTACAGTATAGTATACATTACCCCCATTATGTACCTCAGCTCCCTCTATGTCAGTAGGTCAGGTAGTGATTATATATAGTTATGTACAGTATAGTATACATTACCCCATTATGTATCTCAGCTCCCTCTATGTCAGTAGGTCAGGTAGTGATTATAGATAGTTATGTACAGTATAATATACTTTTACCCCATTATGTATCTCAGCTCCCTCTATGTCAGTAGCTCAGGTAGTGATTATAGATAGTTATGTACAGTATAATATACATTTACCCCATTATGTATCTCAGCTCCCTCTATGTCAGTAGCTCAGGTAGTGATTATATATAGTTATGTACAGTATAGTATACATTACCCCATTATGTACCTCAGCTCCCTCTATGTCAGTAGCTCAGGTAGTGATTATAGATAGTTATGTACAGTATAGTATACATTACCCCCATTATGTATCTCAGCTCCCTCTATGTCAGTAGCTCAGGTAGTGATTATATATAGTTATGTACAGTATAGTATACATTTACCCCATTATGTATCTCAGCTCCCTCTATGTCAGTAGCTCAGGTAGTGATTATATATAGTTATGTACAGTATAGTATACATTTACCCCATTATGTATCTCAGCTCCCTCTATGTCAGTAGCTCAGGTAGTGATTATATATAGTTATGTACAGTATAGTATACATTTACCCCATTATGTATCTCAGCTCCCTCTATGTCAGTAGCTCAGGTAGTGATTATATATAGTTATGTACAGTATAGTATACATTTACCCCATTGTGTATCTCAGCTCCCTCTATGTCAGTAGGTCAGGTAGTGATTATATAGTTATGTACAGTATAGTATACATTACCCCATTATGTATCTCAGCTCCCTCTATGTCAGTAGGTCAGGTAGTGATTATAGATAGTTATGTACAGTATACATTTACCCCATTATGTATCTCAGCTCCCTCTATGTCAGTAGGTCAGGTAGTGATTATAGATAGTTATGTACAGTATACATTTACCCCATTATGTATCTCAGCTCCCTCTATGTCAGTAGGTCAGGTAGTGATTATATAGTTATGTACAGTATAGTATACATTTACCCCATTATGTATCTCAGCTCCCTCTATGTCAGTAGCTCAGGTAGTGATTATAGATAGTTATGTACAGTATAATATACATTTACCCCATTATGTATCTCAGCTCCCTCTATGTCAGTAGGTCAGGTAGTGATTATATAGTTATGTACAGTATAATATACATTTACCCCATTATGTATCTCAGCTCCCTCTATGTCAGTAGCTCAGGTAGTGATTATAGATAGTTATGTACAGTATAGTATACATTTACCCCATTATGTATCTCAGCTCCCTCTATGTCAGTAGGTCAGGTAGTGATTATATAGTTATGTACAGTATAGTATACATTACCCCATTATGTATCTCAGCTCCCTCTATGTCAGTAGCTCAGGTAGTGATTATAGATAGTTATGTACAGTATAATATACATTTACCCCATTATGTATCTCAGCTCCCTCTATGTCAGTAGCTCAGGTAGTGATTATAGATAGTTATGTACAGTACAGTATACATTAGTTCAGGTAGTGACTGTGAATACAGTAAATGTATGTAGGGTATACGGTATATTTGCATTGAAGCTCTTCCACAGAGAGAGAATTCCCCAAAGTCTCCCGTTCCCCATAACATCTGCGTGTGGAGAAGTAGGTAATATAATGCTCTCTCCTTGTCACCATCACTTTATAGATAGCTTTTTAAAAATAATGAGCTATTGAATAAGTAACGCTCTGGGCTGTCTTGCTAAACTCATTTATTCGTATTCTCCATTTGTCAGATTCATTGATATAAGACGTTGAATTATAAGATGTCACTTGTAGAAAATGGCAGCCTGCGCACGTGTGATGCACTCTCTTGTTGCTTTCTTCATTATGGCATCTGCGTTATTAATAATGTCGCCTATCAAGACATGATGGGAACACATTATATTACTCCGCATTGCTATATTGTGTCTCTCTTATGGGAGCTGACGTGAGGGCTGAATGCACTTTACACTAGAATATTACATCTTTATAATACAATGACATTTGCAGAGCTTTTCATGTTGATTAAACGAGAGCTTCCACAAAGAGATGCTCTGTCAGTCTCTGGACCTGATCACTACCGTTCGCAACTGCTATTAAGCACGCAGTCGGGCGATTGTTGCATTCTGCGCATGCCACTATTATAAACCGGCCACTGCGATGGGGGCTGTGATCGCAGTGACTACGCAGACCCATCGCAGATTGAATGACAGGAAGCGCCGTTTGTGGGAGGTGACGGAGGGGTGGTCTGCGAAACGTAGGCGTGCCAGTGCATTTGAACGCCGTTGCGGTGGCGTGCATAAATTAGTCACTGCCATGCCGTACGCAGCCTGAGGCCTGATAGCGTGCATGGATGTTATCAATTCCTGAGTAAGGTCAGAGCTTGTGCAAGTGTGCGTGGGGCGGGATGCAGTCAGGAGGCCGACGGTCGAAATCCAGACTGTCTAATCCCAGCAGGGGTCTAATGACAGGCGTCGAGATCCCGATCGAAGGTAAGCCGGGTGCTGGGCACAGACAGCCGCTGTGGGGGTGGGGGGTTATGTTAGGGGCTTCCGGAGGGCACTTAGGATTAGGCACCCCCCCGGGAGGGTTAGGGTTAGGCTGGGGGAAGGGGGGCTTAGGTTTAGGCACTTAGAGGGGGGTTAGGGTTAGGCACTAGGGAGGGAGGTTAGGGTTAGGCACCCCTAAAGGAGGGATAGGGTTAGGGGGGTTAGGTTAGTTAGTACTTACCTTTAGAGCAGTCGGAATCTTCTCTGGTGCCGGGCTTTCATACCGATACCCGTGAGGCTGCGATTGTACTCGATTGTACCGATGGTTTCACAGTCTTGCTAAACATTACAGATGCGTGCTAAGTAAAGTGGGCGTCCCTGTGTAGTGCTGCCACGTATAATCATTGCGGGTGCCATCTTGGATTTTGGGCTCCAGCAGCTCCTGGTTCTGGTCCTCACTGCCCCTCTTCAGACACCCTCTCTCCAGTCCTCACTACGCTTAAGGATTTCTCTGTGGCTATCCAGAAATCTAGGTCCCAATTTGTACAGAATAAAACACTCCTCCTCCATGATCTTCGGCTCTCCCATGCCATGTTGTTTCCTGCCCAGCTGCGCGTGGTGGCCGATGGGCGAGCTCACTACTTCTATTCCCCCTGAGAGGCTGCTGCATGGCTGGGGATCGGGGGCAGTGGCTCCTCCAGATTGACCTGCAATGGATGTCTTGTGGGCCATGACTATCGCCTTTTGTGTAGCGTTACCTTACTATACTTCTTTTGTTGTTATCTGTTATTTAAGATATTTTTGGATATTATTTAACTTTTTCGCATTGCTGTTTTTTGCCTTACTCCTTTATATTGAGGTACATGTTTCTCATTGTACCCCAACAGTCTGTTATCCTGGGTGCTGGGGTGGGCACTCTTTCCTTGCATTTGGGCGACATCAGACCATACGCCAATATAGGACTATCTCCCCCCCTCTTGCCCCTACTGTATATGAAGAAGGTTTTTAGTTTGTTTAGTTAAATCCATTGCCCTGGGGTTTGCAGTCTTTAGATTAGGGATCTCGGTATACCTGTTTGGGGTGTTTTTGAGGCTATTGTATGGGATATTTTTCCTTGATTACTTTATATGCCGTTGCTATGTCCTTGTCATGACAAAAAGCCGCAGGTGCTGCATCATAGCACGCTTCTTACACAGACTCAGACTTAGGGCCTGGTTCAGCAAGGATCGCTATTCTGCTTATACGCACGCAGCGCAGTTGCTAATATCAGCGGTGATATGTAAATGTACTAAATGTGTGCATTCACATTGCGATCGTAGCCTGACATAAGGACGCCCACTTCCCCTTACTCACATCCGTATACTTGGCCAACATAGAGAAACATTCGGTAACATCGCATAACATCGGACTCATACGCACAGGCAGGACAGGTCAGACCTCACTCAGGAATTGCTAACTTCAGCGCACGCTATGAGGCCTCTGGCTGCCTATGGTATCAGAGTGGCTAATTTATGCACGCCTCTGCAACGCCGACCCAATGCACTGGCACAGCTGCGTCCGCCCGACCCCCCCCCCCCCCCGTCACCACCCACAAATGGCAATTCTTCTCAATCACTCTGAGATAGGTCTGCGTAACCTCTGCGACCGCAGTCCCGATCACAGGGCTGGTTCGCACACTGCGTAGTGGCCTGCGTCTGGGGGAGATAGTGTTACCCACCGCAGTCAAGTCCTGCAGTGCATCGCATACCGGGCGTGGTGCATATGAGAAATGCCGTCAAACCCACATTTCCGGGGTGTTACCGCATTTCTCGGCTTGCTGCGTCCCGCCCCCCTATTACTACAGTATCTTTGTGCATTGTAGGGGTGTTAAGAACTAACCGCTCATGCACAGCTGCAAATAATCGCTCAGATACGTGAACACCTCCATTGCGTCCGAATTGCGTGCATCTATGTATCAGGCTCACAAAGCACGCAAGCTTACAGCCTCCTCTAATGTGTGTGTTATATTATCTCAGGGACCAATATAAAGACGCTCATTATTATTATTTACGTCTTAATAACTAAAATGTGGACTTTGGCGCAGATGGCAGCAATAGGTGACATCTATATCCCTAATATACTGATGAGGACCCGAACACGTGCAGAGGGCGGAGCCGCGTGTTCCCCTGTCTGGCAACATTGCTCACTTCCAGCAGAGAGTGAGGATGTGATGGGCTGTCTGTCCGCGCTGGGGTCTAATTTCGCCTGAGCTGGACACTTTTGCCCCTGATGTGCAGTAAATTGATTCAAAAAGCTGCCAGACAAGTTACTTTATCTCATGTCAATGGGAGACTATAAAAATATGCCACTTTGGTTCAACAAAATCATTTTGCATGGCAGGATTAAAAATAGAAATTCAATGTGCAATTACCAGTGGTCTTAAATTAACCGGAGCCTTAATGTAGCAGCCCGGACTCATCACAGCCACAGTGTCATCTATGTGACTGTCTGCAGGAAAACACACAGTGGATCCCTGCCCTAATCGTGACAGAGAGCCTGGAAGTGACACCAACTGGGGGCTGCCAAGGATTGCACTGATCATTAGCAACAGGGGCTGCAAGTAAGAGGGAGTGGGGCAGAGTTACTGTGAACAATTATCCGCAGGCACAGAAACCTTTGCAATTGAGAGGAGTTAAGAGGCTGCTATGCAGAGTGTGTAGCAATCAGTGGCTGTCAGATGGTAGCTGGAGCAGAGCAACGTCTCGCAGCATAGAGGGTACATTGTGCCGAGAATTAATACATAGAATATAGGGAGATCTATTTTGGGTTCCGGATAACACAAACAGAGGGGGAATTACCAAGTATTACTGCACCTCTATATCACACACTAACCCCCCCCCCAATATTTTACAATCCTAATATCCTGCTTTAAAATGTGGCGTGAGCTTCCAATGGAACCTCGCAGCTAACGGAACCTCAGAGCTAACAGAACCTCGCAGCTAATGGAACCTCGCAGCTAACGGAACCTCAAAGCTAACAGAACCTCCCAGCAAACGTAACCTCAGAGCTAAAGGAACCTCGCAGCTAATGGAACCTTGCAGCTAACGGAACCTCAGAGCTAATGGAACCTCGCAGCAAACGGAACCTTAGAGCTAAAGGAACCTCGCAGCTGATGGAACCTCGCAGCTAATGGAACCTTGCAGCTAACGGAACCTCAGAGCTAAAGGAACCTCGCAGCTAACGGAACCTCAGAGCTAATGGAACCTCCCAGCAAACGTAACCTCAGAGCTAAAGGAACCTCGCAGCAAACGGAACCTCAGAGCTAAAGGAACCTCGCAGCTAATGGAACCTCGCAGCTAATGGAACCTTGCAGCTAACGGAACCTCGCAGCTAACGGAACCTCAGAGCTAATGGAACCTCCCAGCAAACGTAACCTCAGAGCTAAAGGAACCTTGCAGCTAATGGAACCTCGCAGCTAACGGAATCTCAGAGCTAATGGAACCTTGCAGCTAACGTAACCTCAGAGCTAAAGGAACCTCGCAGCAAACATAACCTCAGAGCTAAAGGAACCTCGCAGCTAATGGAACCTTGCAGCTAACGGAACCTCAGAGCTAATGGAACCTCGCAGCAAACGGAACCTTAGAGCTAAAGGAACCTCGCAGCTGATGGAACCTCGCAGCTAATGGAACCTTGCAGCTAACGGAACCTCAGAGCTAAAGGAACCTCGCAGCTAACGGAACCTCAGAGCTAATGGAACCTCCCAGCAAATGTAACCTCAGAGCTAAAGGAACCTCGCAGCTAATGGAACCTTGCAGCTAACGGAACATAAGAGCTAATGGAAACTCGCAGCTAACAGAACCTCAGAGCTAATGGAACCTCACAGCTAACGGAACCTCAGAGCTAACGGAACCTCAGAGCTAACGTAACCTCGCAGCTAACGGAACCTCGCAGCTGACGGAACCTCGCAGCTAATGGAACCTTGCAGTTAACGTAACCTCACAGCTTACAGAACCTCAGAGCTAACGGAACCTTAGAGCTAACGTAACCTTGCAGCTAACGGAACCTCGCAGCTGACGGAACCTCGCAGCTAATGGAACCTCGCAGCTAACGTAACCTCACAGCTAATGGAACCTCACAGCTAACGGGACCTCGCAGCTAATGGAATCTCGCAGCTAATGGAACCTCACAGCTAATGGAACCTCGCAGGTAACGTAACCTCACAGCTAATGGAACCTCGCAGCTAACGGAACCTCTCAGCTAACGGGACCTCGCAGCTAATGGAACCTCGCAGCTAACGTAACCTCACAGCTAATAGAACCTCCCAGCTAATCGAATCTGACAGCAAATGGAACCTACCCCTAAAGCTCTAAAAAAGTAAAAGTGGAGGAATTGCCGATAGCAACTGATCAGATTGTAGCTGTCAGTTACCTAGGACATTTTAGAAAATCATGGCTAGGATCTGATTGGTTGGCAATGGCATGGGTAATAATAATGCATACTTGCCTACTTTTGGAAAAGCATTTCAGGGAGCGTGTGAAAGAAGCACCTATGAGCGCGACAGTAAAGTGGGCGTGTACTGCTACATCTGAGGGGGCGTGTCATAATACTGACTTACATCCACATGTAAATGAGCCCCAAACAGTTAGTAAGTTCTATTTGTTGATGAAAACACACTGATACTTCTCAGAAAATACATGTAACCATAGGGACCATAGTGCCTTATACCCAATGCAGGGAAATGATACTAATACATGTAGCCATAGGGATCATTGTGCCTTATACCCAATGCAGGGAAATGATACTAATACATGTAGCCATAGGGACCATAGTGCCTTATACCCAATGCAGGGAAATTATACTAATACATGTAGCCATAGGGACCATAGTGCCTTATACCCAATGCAGGGAAATGATACTAATACATGTAGCCATAGGGATCATTGTGCCTTATACCCAATGCAGGGAAATGATACTAATACATGTAGCCATAGGGATCATTGTGCCTTATACCTAATGCAGGGAAATGATACTAATACATGTAGCCATAGGGATCATTGTGCCTTATACCCAATGCAGGGAAATGATACTAATACATGTAGCCATAGGGATCATTGTGCCTTATACCCAATGCAGGGAAATTATACTAATGATCCTATTTGAATGTATATATCTCTGTTTTTTCCTTTATATAACAGTGTCATAATGGGGGTAAGGTGAAATGAGGGAGATTGGTGGACTCTTCAGGGAGACAGGGAGATTGCTGTTATCTCAGGGAGTCTCCCCGACAATCTGGGAGAGTTGGCCAGTACGGGGTAATACCTGCTCTTTTTCTTTGCTTTAAGTTTTAGTAGATCTACCCCATAATCTATTCTATGTGTCTACACTGTATAAAGTATGCAACAAATGACTGAATCCTAGAAAAACAACTAGTCACGGGGGTTCAGTTCCTCTAAACCTCCCCTCAGGGGTGGAGCTACAAGTCCCAGCATGCCCGCTAGCCAGCTGAGCTGGTCACCTAAGCTTGCTATAAGTTAATTCAAAATGGATATGAATCCAGAATGAAACTCCTTCAGCAGGCAAGCCAAGATCTAATAGTTACAAATGAGGGAACTTTGGCCCTCATTCAGAGCCGTTCGCTATTTGCGGTCGCTCGTTTAAAAACAAGGGGTGGCTATTCAAATGATCCGTACGCACATTGCAGTCTGTTCACACCTCTAAGTCTGAACGAGCGAGCAAAACATACGCTCGTTTATTTGTTAAAAACGCCCCCTGGCCGCTCGCATCCTACGTCATGTCCGCTATTTATTAGATTAATCGAGTACATCGACCAGCGTATGAACTGCTCGCTATTCTTGTGGTTGGTGTTTGCTACCACAAATTTGCGAGCAGTTCTGGCTATAAAATAACCCTGTGACGTGGTCACTGACGCTGCTGTTTTAAATCTGCACACCCATAAAACGCCCGTTTTGACCTTTAAGCACGCCTGCGTTCGGATCTCCACTCCCCATTTTCAAGCACCTTCCCCTGTTACCACCCACATACGCCTCATTCTGTCACTCAAAATAGCAGGCACTCGCTATATTGCGTACCAACGATTTTCGGCCGCACTGACTGGTTCGCGCATGCGTACTAAAAACCGTGCGCATGCGCAGATGTGCAAACATCACTCGGAACGAGCGTACTGCCGCTAACGAGCGGCTCTGAATGAGGGCCTTAATTCACATATTAAATAAGTAATCCCCCCTCCCATATATTAATAATACAATTGTATAAGGAATGGCATTAACAGCCTCAGTGTGAGGAGGTGGAGGCCGGCCTCTCATGTGAAGTGTTGTCGGTAACTCTGAATAAAAGGGAGTTTTGATCAGGTAATATTCATCGGTGGTTTCTTTGCACTTTGTATTCAGGGGACTCAATTTATGCACAGATTCCTGTGCGAGGCAAGCGGCAAATAAAATGATTGATTAGAATAGATTTATATTATTTAAATTTAGGCTGCAGTCCCATTACTATTTGATTAAACACACTGCTTTCCCCGTGCTATCCATCTTTGCATCCATGAAATCAAGCACAAAATAGGCGGGATGATGGCACCTGAATTATGCAGAGTTCATTTTCTTCTCATTGCTATTAAAATGCCGGCCAGCGTCTCCTAGTTCTACTTTTCAGGGAGTGATTTGCTGCAAATATCCCCTTTGGATCTTCCTGTGCAGAGCATCAATTTCATGTCTGTTTTAAATATATTTTGGAATCCCAGATAAGTCATTGATTCCTCTCGGTGGTGGCTGATCAATGTGTTACATGTAACAGCTTTATTCAAAACTGTCCTGCACTATGGGAAACTGCAATGCAGCGTTCTGCAAGAGTCCTATGGTGACAGGATGTTAGTACATCTCACCTCAGACATCACTATCAGCCCAAGCAGTTGTTGGCTCCTTATTCAAACACAATGCACAATGTATGTATATATATATATATATCATCCTGATGAAAGAATAAAGTTCTGAAACGTTGATATTTAAACAGCAGAACCGGTATTTTATGTATCAAGTCGTCTAGAGTAATAGATAACTAGATAGACACATAGGTAGATATTTATATATGATGAAGTAACTTGTACTCATGCAGATATCACCTTGTATTTTCCAGGCGTACGTCTTGACCGGGTGCGTGGAGGACGACAGAAGTACAAGCGCAGGATAGACGCAGAGAACAGCCCGTACCTGAATCCGCAGCTCGTCCAGCCAGCCAAAAAGCCATGTAAGTAATTATGCAACATATAGGAAATAAATACCATGTGCTGCCCTCTGTGCCTATTTCATATACTAGATGGGAGTACACAGTCCCTCCTCAAAGTTGATGGGAAAGATTCCTGGACTGCACACCCTGAATATATATAATGGGAGGTGCTACCTGATGAGACTAGTTGCAGGCACAGAAACAGACAAATCTCAGGGGCACAACTCGAAATTTCTGATAATATATAAATGCAATAACATTTTGCAATCAATAGAGGTTTTTAGCATAATCATGGCCAAGGTTATGGGCCTACCCATCATATCCAGGTAACCTCTTTAGGGTAGGTCCCTAACATACTAGGGTGCAAATCCAGAGTGCTGGACCCCCCAAACTGTATATATTCAGGGTGTGCAGTCCAGGAACCTTTCCCATATCCTCCATTTAATGTGCTTTATTGCACACCTGATGGAAAGGAGACACCCTCAGTCTGGATTAGCACCCCTTCCTTATTGGTATAAAAGCATGGAGTCTGGTAATGTATATGCACACTGGTATTAGGCACAATTCTAGGTAAGTCCTACAAGTTATATACTGTAGTGCAACTTTGGTTCATTTTTGGGGCGTTGGTCCCCCCGGATTACTTTGGTTGATCTGTTTCAGGGCACTGCATTATAACACATTTTTCTTTTATAACACATTTTAACCCTTCACTGTTTGTTTATTATACGTGTACTTCACTTTTTTATTATTATGCTAAAAACCTCTACTGATTGCAAAATGTTATTGCATTTATATATTATCAATAATTTGGAGTTGTGCACCTGAGATCTGTCTGTTTCTGTGCTCTCCTCAAAGTTTGCAGGACCTATAGTTAGAATATAAGCACAGCCCAACATTCTAGGCTTTGTGCCGAGCGGTGTTTCAGCAGCTAATTGTATTGGATAGCCTCTTTGTTTGATCATTTTATATCCTATTATTATTATGTCACAGTTGATGTATATACAGAGGTTTGGGGAACTGTCTACACGCAGCAATATAGACAGATGACCAATCCAGGATCAGCACATGCTCAGTGCAGGCTGTTATCTCGTTGACTCTCCCACCTAAGCTCTGATGTCTCATATACATTTTGTGCAGTTTTCTGGTGAAATACATATATCAGCTCAATGTATATCTAATATTGAACAGCATATACAACAATCTTGTTGCCATGATATTACATGATAACGCACCACTACAATTATTGCTGTGATTGACAGTTTTCCAGTCTGTACCACAATGATGCGTAAAACGTGCAGGAACCGCCAGCATCAGGAGTCTCGGGGCCGGGAGGGGCAGTTTTACGTCTTGTAGAGCAAGGCATTGGGGTTCAGACTAGTTTCCTATGATTTTCCTATGCTTAAAAACACTTTTGAGAGCTGACAAAGCTGGTGAATAGGACGTATGGATGCACCCAGAGCCCACCCCTGTCTCTATATAGAACGTCCTTCGGTGGGCATTTGCCATTCCACACCCCTTGCTTGAGTGCATGACTGGCGCCTTCCGTAAAATACCCTTTAATAGATAGGCATGGTAATAAAGCTTAATTTGAAAGGAATGCCTGCTCCTCCATGATTTATACAGAGCAAATATTACAGCTGTTATCATTGTATGGCGATGAGCATAAAAGCGTCTGTGCACAATGATCATTAGCTCATTGGAGCTTCCAGTGTCAGATTTCACAAGAAAGTGGGTTTTGCAGTTTTCACTAAACTAAATGACTTTGACTATTCAACCTCCCAATGAAAATACATTAGGAGGCCCATTAATTCATAAGCCTAGAAAGGCAGCAAGCTAGCCTCTATTTCTCCATATCCAACAGTAATATCTGAAACGCCGCGTTTTTTCAAGAGTCAATCGAGGTAGCGGTTAATGCGTTAATAACATATTGGGCTTGGCAGTAAATTGCACACAATGGCCAATGGTTTGTTGAAAGCCACGGACTATAACGTTTCTAGGGAGCTGAGATGTAACGTGGGGCATAACCAATTACATGTCTGTCTGTCCTGGCTGCAGCTATTACATGTGTGTCTGTCCTGGCTGCAGCTGGGCACCAATTACACGTGTGTCTGTCCTGACTGCACCAATTACATGTGTGTCTGTCCTAGCTGCACCAATTACATGTCTGTCTGTCCTGGCTGCACCAATTACATGTCTGTCTGTCCTGGCTGCACCAATTACATGTGTGTCTGTCCTGGCTGCACCAATTACATGTCTGTCTGTCCTGGCTGCAGCTATTACATGTGTGTCTGTCCTGGCTGCAGCTGGGCACCAATTACACATGTGTCTGTCCTGACTGCACCAATTACATGTGTGTCTGTCCTAGCTGCACCAATTACAAGTCTGTCTGTCCTGGCTGCAGCTGGGTACCAATTACATGTCTGTCTGTCCTGGCTGCAGCTATTACATGTGTGTCTGTCCTGGCTGCAGCTGGGCACCAATTACATGTCTGTCTGTCCTGGCTGCAGCTATTACATGTCTGTCTGTCCTGGCTGCAGCTGAGCACTAATTACATGTGTGTCTGTCCTGGCTGCACCTATTACATGTGTGTCTGTCCTAGCTGCACCAATTACATGTCTGTCTGTCCTGGCTGCAGCTGGGCACCAATTACATGTGTGTCTGTCCTGGCTGCAGCTGAGCACTAATTACATGTGTGTCTGTCCTGGCTGCAGCTGTTTACATGTGTGTCTGTCCTGGCTGTATGTGTGTCTGTCCTGGCTGCAGCTGATTACATGTGTGTCTGTCCTGGCTGCACCTATTACATGTGTGTCTGTCCTGGCTGCAGCTGAGCACTAATTACATGTGTGTCTGTCCTGGCTGCAGCTGAGCACTAATTACATGTGTGTCTGTCCTGGCTGCAGCTGATTACATGTGTGTCTGTCCTGGCTGTATGTGTGTCTGTCCTGGCTGCAGCTGATTACATGTGTGTCTGTCCTGGCTGTATGTGTGTCTGTCCTGGCTGCAGCTGATTACATGTGTGTCTGTCCTGGCTGTATGTGTGTCTGTCCTGGCTGCAGCTGATTACATGTGTGTCTGTCCTGGCTGCAGGTGCCTAGGCGCTCATGTGTTCCTGTTATGGATTAGGACAGTTGCACTCTAGATTAAGGGGTCTATTTGCTAAAACTTGGCTTGAGATAAAGTGAACAGAGATAAAATCCCAACCAATCAGCTCCTAATTGTCATTTTTCAAACACAACCTGTGACATGGCAGTTAGGAGCTGACTGGTTGGAACTTTATCTCTGTTCACTTTATCTCCATCTAAGGCTTAGTAACTAGGACTGTAACTACCCAAGGACTAGTTAGTTGGCCTGGCTTTGAAGCTGGACTGCAGCTGTCATTTTAATTCTCATGTTCTGTTCCCTCCAGCCATCAGACTGCTAGCCACCAATAATGGAAGGTGGGCTGAAAGCACTACGGGTTACCTGGTTAGGGTCAATGGAAGTATTTATTATAGAAGGGAAGCGGTTAATATGGTCACCGCAGCTGGAAACAATGTATATGTATTTGTATACATTTATGAAGAGTATATGTAGCTGTTAAACATTATAGATTTATAGATTCAAATCTACATTGTTACTGATTTATTGTTGGGATCTGTAAATGTCATCTTGATAGGCCGGTAGCTGTTACTCCTGTAGCCTCAGTGATTAGATGACGGATCACTGCACTATAGGAGGTACAGACAGAGGATATATGTGGCCAATACGGCCCCTCGTGGTCTGTTGTCTCCTTGCTGCTGTGTGGAGCGTTGAGATGTTGTAACTTAACAAATATATGATCTCTCTGTAGCTGCCTTACAGTATATGTATAGTTAGCCTGCAGTGGTGTCTGTAGCTGCCTTACAGTATATCTATAGTTAGCCTGCGGTGTTGTCTGTAGCTGCCTTACAGTATATCTATAGATAGCCTGCGGTGGTGTCTGTAGCTGCCTTACAGTATATCTATAGTTAACCTGCAGTGGTGTCTGTAGCTGCCTTACAGTATATCTATAGTTAGCCTGCAGTGGTGTCTGTAGCTGCCTTACAGTATACCTATAGTTAGCCTGCGGTGGTGTCTGTAGCTGCCTTACAGTATATCTATAGTTAACCTGCAGTGGTGTCTGTAGCTGCCTTACAGTATATCTATAGTTAGCCTGCAGTGGTGTCTGTAGCTGCCTTACAGTATACCTATAGTTAGCCTGCGGTGGTGTCTGTAGCTGCCTTACAGTATATCTATAGTTAGCCTGCGGTGGTGTCTGTAGCTGCCTTACAGTATATCTATAGTTAGCCTGCGGTGGTGTCTGTAGCTGCCTTACAGTATATCTATAGTTAACCTGCAGTGGTGTCTGTAGCTGCCTTACAGTATATCTATAGTTAGCCTGCAGTGGTGTCTGTAGCTGCCTTACAGTATACCTATAGTTAGCCTGCGGTGGTGTCTGTAGCTGCCTTACAGTATATCTATACTTAGCCTGCAGTGGTGTCTGTAGCTGCCTTACAGTATATCTATAGTTAGCCTGCGGTGTTGTCTGTAGCTGCCTTACAGTATATCTATAGTTAGCCTGCAGTGGTGTCTGTAGCTGCCTTACAGTATATCTATAGTTAGCCTGCGGTGGTGTCTGTAGCTGCCTTACAGTATATCTATAGATAGCCTGCGGTGGTGTCTGTAGCTGCCTTACAGTATATCTATAGTTAACCTGCAGTGGTGTCTGTAGCTGCCTTACAGTATATCTATAGTTAGCCTGCAGTGGTGTCTGTAGCTGCCTTACAGTATACCTATAGTTAGCCTGCGGTGGTGTCTGTAGCTGCCTTACAGTATATCTATAGTTAACCTGCAGTGGTGTCTGTAGCTGCCTTACAGTATATCTATAGTTAGCCTGCGGTGGTGTCTGTAGCTGCCTTACAGTATACCTATAGTTAGCCTGCGGTGGTGTCTGTAGCTGCCTTACAGTATATCTATAGTTAGCCTGCGGTGGTGTCTGTAGCTGCCTTACAGTATATCTATAGTTAGCCTGCGGTGGTGTCTGTAGCTGCCTTACAGTATATCTATTCTATAGTTAACCTGCAGTGGTGTCTGTAGCTGCCTTACAGTATATCTATAGTTAGCCTGCAGTGGTGTCTGTAGCTGCCTTACAGTATACCTATAGTTAGCCTGCGGTGGTGTCTGTAGCTGCCTTACAGTATATCTATACTTAGCCTGCAGTGGTGTCTGTAGCTGCCTTACAGTATATCTATAGTTAGCCTGCGGTGTTGTCTGTAGCTGCCTTACAGTATATCTATAGTTAGCCTGCAGTGGTGTCTGTAGCTGCCTTACAGTATATCTATAGTTAGCCTGCGGTGTTGTCTGTAGCTGCCTTACAGTATATCTATAGTTAGCCTGCGGTGGTGTCTGTAGCTGCCTTACAGTATATCTATAGTTAACCTGCAGTGGTGTCTGTAGCTGCCTTACAGTATATCTATACTTAGCCTGCAGTGGTGTCTGTAGCTGCCTTACAGTATATCTATAGTTAGCCTGCGGTGTTGTCTGTAGCTGCCTTACAGTATATCTATAGTTAGCCTGCGGTGGTGTCTGTAGCTGCCTTACAGTATATCTATAGTTAACCTGCAGTGGTGTCTGTAGCTGCCTTACAGTATATCTATACTTAGCCTGCAGTGGTGTCTGTAGCTGCCTTACAGTATATCTATAGTTAGCCTGCAGTGGTGTCTGTAGCTGCCTTACAGTATATCTAAAGTTAACCTGCAGTGGTGTCTGTAGCTGCCTTACAGTATATCTATAGTTAGCCTGCAGTGTTGTCTGTAGCTGCCTTACAGTATATCTATACTTAGCCTGCAGTGTTGTCTGTAGCTGCCTTACAGTATATCTATAGTTAGCCTGCAGTGTTGTATGTAGCTGCCTTACAGTATACCTATAGTTAGCCTGCGGTGGTGTCTGTAGCTGCCTTACAGTATATCTATAGTTAGCCTGCAGTGGTGTCTGTAGCTGCCTTACAGTATATCTATAGTTAGCCTGCGGTGTTGTCTGTAGCTGCCTTACAGTATATCTATAGTTAGCCTGCAGTGTTGTCTGTAGCTGCCATACAGTATATCTATAGTTAGCCTGCGGTGGTGTCTGTAGCTGCCTTACAGTATATCTATAGTTAGCCTGCGGTGGTGTCTGTAGCTCCCTTACAGTACATCTATAGTTAGACCGAGGTGCTGTCTGTAGCTGCCTTACAGTATATCTATAGTTAGCCTGCAGTGGTGTCTGTAGCTGCCTTACAGTATATCTATAGTTAGCCTGCAGTGTTGTCTGTAGCTGCCTTACAGTATATCTATAGTTAGCCTGCGGTGTTGTCTGTAGCTGCCTTACAGTATATCTATAGTTAGCCTGCGGTGGTGTCTGTAGCTGCCTTACAGTATATCTATAGTTAGCCTGCAGTGGTGTCTGTAGCTGCCTTACAGTACATCTATAGTTAGACCGAGGTGGTGTCTGTAGCTGCCTTACAGTATATCTATAGTTAGCCTGCAGTGGTGTCTGTAGCTGCCTTACAGTATATCTATAGTTAGCCTGCGGGGTTGTCTGTAGCTGACTTACAGTATATCTATAGTTAGCCTGCAGTGGTGTCTGTAGCTGCCTTACAGTATATCTATAGTTAGCCTGCGGTGTTGTCTGTAGCTGCCTTACAGTATATCTATAGTTAGCCTGCGGTGGTGTCTGTAGCTGCCTTACAGTATATCTATAGTTAACCTGCAGTGGTGTCTGTAGCTGCCTTACAGTATATCTATACTTAGCCTGCAGTGGTGTCTGTAGCTGCCTTACAGTATATCTATAGTTAGCCTGCGGTGTTGTCTGTAGCTGCCTTACAGTATATCTATAGTTAGCCTGCGGTGGTGTCTGTAGCTGCCTTACAGTATATCTATAGTTAACCTGCAGTGGTGTCTGTAGCTGCCTTACAGTATATCTATACTTAGCCTGCAGTGGTGTCTGTAGCTGCCTTACAGTATATTTATAGTTAGCCTGCAGTGGTGTCTGTAGCTGCCTTACAGTATATCTATAGTTAACCTGCAGTGGTGTCTGTAGCTGCCTTACAGTATATCTATACTTAGCCTGCAGTGTTGTCTGTAGCTGCCTTACAGTATATCTATAGTTAGCCTGCAGTGTTGTATGTAGCTGCCTTACAGTATACCTATAGTTAGCCTGCGGTGGTGTCTGTAGCTGCCTTACAGTATATCTATAGTTAGCCTGCAGTGGTGTCTGTAGCTGCCTTACAGTATATCTATAGTTAGCCTGCAGTGGTGTCTGTAGCTGCCTTACAGTATATCTATAGTTAACCTGCAGTGGTGTCTGTAGCTGCCTTACAGTATATCTATACTTAGCCTGCAGTGTTGTCTGTAGCTGCCTTACAGTATATCTATAGTTAGCCTGCAGTGTTGTATGTAGCTGCCTTACAGTATACCTATAGTTAGCCTGCGGTGGTGTCTGTAGCTGCCTTACAGTATATCTATAGTTAGCCTGCAGTGGTGTCTGTAGCTGCCTTACAGTATATCTATAGTTAGCCTGCGGTGTTGTCTGTAGCTGCCTTACAGTATATCTATAGTTAGCATGCAGTGTTGTCTGTAGCTGCCATACAGTATATCTATAGTTAGCCTGCGGTGGTGTCTGTAGCTGCCTTACAGTATATCTATAGTTAGCCTGCGGTGGTGTCTGTAGCTCCCTTACAGTACATCTATAGTTAGACCGAGGTGCTGTCTGTAGCTGCCTTACAGTATATCTATAGTTAGCCTGCAGTGGTGTCTGTAGCTGCCTTACAGTATATCTATAGTTAGCCTGCAGTGGTGTCTGTAGCTGCCTTACAGTATATCTATAGTTAGCCTGCAGTGTTGTCTGTAGCTGCCTTACAGTATATCTATAGTTAGCCTGCGGTGTTGTCTGTAGCTGCCTTACAGTATATCTATAGTTAGCCTGCGGTGGTGTCTGTAGCTGCCTTACAGTATATCTATAGTTAGCCTGCAGTGGTGTCTGTAGCTGCCTTACAGTACATCTATAGTTAGACCGAGGTGGTGTCTGTAGCTGCCTTACAGTATATCTATAGTTAGCCTGCAGTGGTGTCTGTAGCTGCCTTACAGTATATCTATAGTTAGCCTGCGGGGTTGTCTGTAGCTGCCTTACAGTATATCTATAGTTAGCCTGCAGTGGTGTCTGTAGCTGCCTTACAGTATATCTATAGTTAGCCTGCAGTGGTGTCTGTAGCTGCCTTACAGTATATCTATAGTTAGCCTGCAGTGTTGTCTGTAGCTGCCTTACAGTATATCTATAGTTAGCCTGCGGTGTTGTCTGTAGCTGCCTTACAGTATATCTATAGTTAGCCTGCGGTGGTGTCTGTAGCTGCCTTACAGTATATCTATAGTTAGCCTGCGGTGGTGTCTATAGCTCCCTTACAGTATATCTATAGTTATCCTGCGGTGGTGTCTGTAGCTCCCTTACAGTATATCTATAGTTAGACCGAGGTGGTGTCTGTAGCTGCCTTACAGTATATCTATAGTTAGCATGCAGTGATGTCTGTAGCTCCCTTACAGTATATCTATAGTTAGACCGAGGTGGTGTCTGTAGCTGCCTTACAGTATATCTATAGTTAGCCTGCAGTGGTGTCTGTAGCTGCCTTACAGTAGATCTATAGTTAGCCTGCGGTGGTGTCTGTAACTGCCTTACAGTAGATCTATAGTTAGCCTGCGGTGGTGTCTGTAGCTGCCTTACAGTATATCTATAGTTAGCCTGCGGTGGTGTCTGTAGCTGCATTACAGTATATCTATAGTTAGCCTGCGGTGGTGTCTGTAGCTGCCTTACAGTATATCTATAGTTAGCCTGCGGTGGTGTCTGTAGCTGCCTTACAGTATATCTATAGTTAGCCTGCGGTGGTGTCTGTAGCTGCCTTACAGTATACCTATAGTTAGCCTGCGGTGTTGTCTGTAGCTGCCTTACAGTATACCGATAGTTAGCCTGCGGTGGTGTCTGTAGCTGCCTTACAGTATATCTATAGTTAGCCTGCGGTGGTGTCTGTAGCTGCCTTACAGTATATCTATAGTTAGCCTGCGGTGGTGTCTGTAGCTGCCTTACAGTATATCTATAGTTAGCCTGCAGTGGTGTCTGTAGCTGCCTTACAGTATATCTATAGTTAGCCTGCAGTGGTGTCTGTAGCTGCCTTACAGTATATCTATAGTTAGCCTGCAGTGGTGTTTGTAGCTGCCTTACAGTATATCTATAGTTAGCCTGCGGTGGTGTCTGTAGCTGCCTTACAGTATACCTATAGTTAGCCTGCGGTGTTGTCTGTAGCTGCCTTACAGTATATCTATAGTTAGCCTGCAGTGGTGTCTGTAGCTGCCTTACAGTATATCTATAGTTAGCCTGCGGTGGTGTCTGTAGCTGCCTTACAGTATATCTATAGTTAGCCTGCAGTGGTGTCTGTAGCTGCCTTTCAGTATATCTATAGTTAGCCTGCAGTGGTGTCTGTAGCTGCCTTACAGTATATCTATAGTTAACCTGCAGTGGTGTCTGTAGCTGCCTTACAGTATATCTGTAGTTAGCCTGCAGTGTTGTCTGTAGCTGCCTTACAGTATATCTATACTTAGCCTGCAGTGTTGTCTGTAGCTGCCTTACAGTATATCTATAGTTAGCCTGCAGTGTTGTATGTAGCTGCCTTACAGTATACCTATAGTTAGCCTGCGGTGGTGTCTGTAGCTGCCTTACAGTATATCTATAGTTAGCCTGCAGTGGTGTCTGTAGCTGCCTTACAGTATATCTATAGTTAGCCTGCGGTGTTGTCTGTAGCTGTCTTACAGTATATCTATAGTTAGCCTGCAGTGTTGTCTGTAGCTGCCATACAGTATATCTATAGTTAGCCTGCGGTGGTGTCTGTAGCTGCCTTACAGTATATCTATAGTTAGCCTGCGGTGGTGTCTGTAGCTCCCTTACAGTACATCTATAGTTAGACCGAGGTGCTGTCTGTAGCTGCCTTACAGTATATCTATAGTTAGCCTGCAGTGGTGTCTGTAGCTGCCTTACAGTATATCTATAGTTAGCCTGCAGTGGTGTCTGTAGCTGCCTTACAGTATATCTATAGTTAGCCTGCAGTTTTGTCTGTAGCTGCCTTACAGTATATCTATAGTTAGCCTGCGGTGTTGTCTGTAGCTGCCTTACAGTATATCTATAGTTAGCCTGCGGTGGTGTCTGTAGCTGCCTTACAGTATATCTATAGTTAGCCTGCAGTGGTGTCTGTAGCTGCCTTACAGTACATCTATAGTTAGACCGAGGTGGTGTCTGTAGCTGCCTTACAGTATATCTATAGTTAGCCTGCAGTGGTGTCTGTAGCTGCCTTACAGTATATCTATAGTTAGCCTGTGGGGTTGTCTGTAGCTGCCTTACAGTATATCTATAGTTAGCCTGCAGTGGTGTCTGTAGCTGCCTTACAGTATATCTATAGTTAGCCTGCAGTGGTGTCTGTAGCTGCCTTACAGTATATCTATAGTTAGCCTGCAGTGTTGTCTGTAGCTGCCTTACAGTATATCTATAGTTAGCCTGCGGTGTTGTCTGTAGCTGCCTTACAGTATATCTATAGTTAGCCTGCGGTGGTGTCTGTAGCTGCCTTACAATATATCTATAGTTAGCCTGCGGTGGTGTCTATAGCTCCCTTACAGTATATCTATAGTTATCCTGCGGTGGTGTCTGTAGCTCCCTTACAGTATATCTATAGTTAGACCGAGGTGGTGTCTGTAGCTGCCTTACAGTATATCTATAGTTAGCATGCAGTGATGTCTGTAGCTCCCTTACAGTATATCTATAGTTAGACCGAGGTGGTGTCTGTAGCTGCCTTACAGTATATCTATAGTTAGCCTGCAGTGGTGTCTGTAGCTGCCTTACAGTAGATCTATAGTTAGCCTGCGGTGGTGTCTGTAACAGCCTTACAAAAGATCTATAGTTAGCCTGCGGTGGTGTCTGTAGCTGCCTTACAGTATATCTATAGTTAGCCTGCGGTGGTGTCTGTAGCTGCATTACAGTATATCTATAGTTAGCCTGCGGTGGTGTCTGTAGCTGCCTTACAGTATATCTATAGTTAGCCTGCGGTGGTGTCTGTAGCTGCCTTACAGTATATCTATAGTTAGCCTGCGGTGGTGTCTGTAGCTGCCTTACAGTATACCTATAGTTAGCCTGCGGTGTTGTCTGTAGCTGCCTTACAGTATACCTATAGTTAGCCTGCGGTGGTGTCTGTAGCTGCCTTACAGTATATCTATAGTTAGCCTGCGGTGGTGTCTGTAGCTGCCTTACAGTATATCTATACTTACCCTGCGGTGGTGTCTGTAGCTGCCTTACAGTATATCTATAGTTAGCCTGCAGTGGTGTCTGTAGCTGCCTTACAGTATATCTATAGTTAGCCTGCGGTGGTGTCTGTAGCTGCCTTACAGTATATCTATAGTTAGCCTGCAGAGGTGTCTTTAGCTGCCTTACAGTATATCTATAGTTAGCCTTCAGTGTTGTCTGTAGCTGCCTTACAGTATATCTATAGTTAGCCTGCAGTGTTGTCTGTAGCTGCCTTACAGTATATCTATAGTTAGCCTGCAGTGGTGTCTGTAGCTGCCTTACAGTATATCTATAGTTAGCCTGCAGTGGTGTCTGTAGCTGCCTTACAGTATATCTATAGTTAGCCTGCAGTGGTGTCTGTAGCTCCCTTACAGTATATCTATAGTTAGACCGAGGTGGTGTCTGTAGCTGCCTTACAGTATATCTATAGTTAGCCTGCAGTGGTGTCTGTATCTGCCTTACAGTATATCTATAGTTAGCCTGCGGTGTTGTCTGTAGCTGCCTTACAGTATATCTATAGTTAGCCTGCGGTGGTGTCTGTCGCTGCCTTACAGTATATCTATAGTTATCCTGCAGTGGTGTCTGTAGCTGCCTTACAGTATATCTTTAGTTATCCTGCAGTGGTGTCTGTAGCTGCCTTACAGTATATCTATAGTTAGCCTGTTGTGGTGTCTGTAGCTGCCTTACAGTATATCTATAGTTAGCCTGCGGTGGTGTCTGTAGCTGCCTTACAGTATATCTATAGTTAGCCTGCGGTGGTGTCTGTAGCTGCCTTACAGTATATCTATAGTTAGCCTGCAGTGTTGTCTGTAGCTGCCTTACAGTATATCTATAGTTAGCCTGCGGTGGTGTCTGTAGCTCCCTTACAGTATATCTATAGTTATCCTGCAGTGGTGTCTGTAGCTCCCTTACAGTATATCTATAGTTAGACCGAGGTGGTGTCTGTAGCTGCCTTACAGTATATCTATAGTTAGCCTGCAGTGGAGTCTGTAGCTCCCTTACAGTATATCTATAGTTAGCCTGCAGTGTTGTCTGTAGCTGCCTTACAGTATATCTATAGTTAGCCTGCAGTGGTGTCTGTAGCTGCCTTACAGTATATCTATAGTTAGCCTGCAGTGTTGTCTGTAGCTGCCAAGTTACAGTATATTTATAGTTAGCCTGCAGAGGTGTCTGTAGCTGCCTTACAGTATATCTATAGTTAGCCTGCAGTGTTGTCTGTAGCTGCCTTACAGTATATCTATAGTTAGCCTGCGGTGTTGTCTGTAGCTGCCTTACAGTATGTCTATAGTTAGCCTGCAGTGTTGTCTGTAGCTGCCTTACAGTATATCTATAGTTAGCCTGCGGTGTTGTCTGTAGCTGCCTTACAGTATATCTATAGTTAGCCTGCGGTGTTGTCTGTAGCTGCCTTACAGTATACCTATAGTTAGCCTGCAGTGTTGTCTGTAGCTGCCTTACAGTATATCTATAGTTAGCCTGCAGTGTTGTCTGTAGCTGCCTTACAGTATACCTATAGTTAGCCTGCAGTGTTGTCTGTAGCTGCCTTACAGTATATCTATAGTTAGCCTGCGGTGTTGTCTGTAGCTGCCTTACAGTATGTCTATAGTTAGCCTGCAGTGTTGTCTGTAGCTGCCTTACAGTATATCTATAGTTAGCCTGCAGTGTTGTCTGTAGCTGCCTTACAGTATATCTATAGTTAGCCTGAGGTGTTGTCTGTAGCTTTCTTACAGTATATCTATAGTTATCCTGCAGTAGTGTCTGTAGCTGCCTTACAGTATATCTATAGTTAGCCTGCGGTGGTGTCTGTAGCTGCCTTACAGTGTATCTATAGTTAGCCTGCAGTGGTGTCTGTAGCTGCCTTACAGTGTATCTATAGTTAGCCTGCAGTGGTGTCTGTAGCTGCCTTACAGTATATCTATAGTTAGCCTGCAGTGTTGTCTGTAGCTGCCTTACAGTATATGTATAGTTAGCCTGCGGTGTTGTCTGTAGCTACCTTACAGTATATCTATAGTTAGCCTACGGTGTTGTCTGTAGCTGCCTTACAGTATATCTATAGTTAGCCTGCAGTGGTGTCTGTAGCTGCCTTACAGTATATCTATAGTTAGCCTGCGGTGTTGTCTGTAGGTGCCTTACAGTATACCTATAGTTAGCCTGCAGTGGTGTCTGTAGCTGCCTTACAGTGTCTCTATAGTTAGCCTGCAGTGGTGTCTGTAGCTGCCTTACAGTTTATCTATAGTTATCCTGTAGTGTTGTCTGTAGCTGTCTTACAGTATACCTATAGTTAGCCTGCTGTGTTGTCTGTAGCTGCCTTACAGTTTATCTATAGTTATCCTGCAGTGGTGTCTGTAGCTGCCTTACAGTATATCTATAGTTAGCCTGCAGTGTTGTCTGTAGCTGCCTTACAGTATACCTATAGTTAGCCTGCGGTGTTGTCTGTAGCTGCCTTACAGTATATCTATAGTTAGCCTGCGGTGTTGTCTGTAGCTGCCTTACAGTATATCTATGGTTAGCCTGCGGTGTTGTCTGTAGCTGCCTTACAGTATATCTATAGTTAGTCTGCGGTGTTGTCTGTAGCTGCCTTACAGTATATCTATAGTTAGCCTGCGGTGTTGTATGTAGCTGCCTAACAGTGTATCTATAGTTAGTCTGCGGTGTTGTCTGTAGCTGACTTACAGTATATCTACAGTTAGCCTGCGGTGGTGTCTGTAGCTGCCTTACAGTATATCTATAGTTAGCCTGCGGTGTTGTCTGTAGCTGCCTTACAGTATATCTATAGTTAGCTTGCAGTGGTGTCTGTAGCTGCCTTACAGTATATCTATAGTTAGCCTGCAGTGTTTACTGTAGCTGCCTTACAGTATGTCAATAGTTAGCCTGCAGTGTTGTCTGTAGCTGCCTTACAGTATACCTATAGTTAGCCAGCAGTGGTGTCTGTAGCTGCCTTACAGTATATAGCTAGCCTGCGGTAGTGTCTGTAGCTGCCTTACAGTATATCTATAGTTAGGCGGCAGTGGTGTCTGACAGCTGCCTTACAGTATATCTATAGTTAGCCTGCGGAGTTGTCTGTAGCTGCCTTACAGTATATCTATAGTTAGCCTGCGGTGGTGTCTGTAGCTGCCTTACAGTATATCTATAGTCAGCCTGCAGTGTTGTCTGTAGCTGCCTTACAGTATATCTATAGTTAGCTTGCAGTGGTGTCTGTAGCTGCCTTACAGTATATCTATAGTTAGCCTGCAGTGTTTACTGTAGCTGCCTTACAGTATGTCAATAGTTAGCCTGCAGTGTTGTCTGTAGCTGCCTTACAGTATACCTATAGTTAGCCAGCAGTGGTGTCTGTAGCTGCCTTACAGTATATAGCTAGCCTGCGGTAGTGTCTGTAGCTGCCTTACAGTATATCTATAGTTAGCCGGCAGTGGTGTCTGACAGCTGCCTTACAGTATATCTATAGTTAGCCTGCGGAGTTGTCTGTAGCTGCCTTACAGTATATCTATAGTTAGCCTGCGGTGGTGTCTGTAGCTGCCTTACAGTATATCTATAGTTAGCCTGCAGTGTTGTCTGTAGCTGCCTTACAGTATATGTATAGTTAGCCTGCGGTGTTGTCTGTAGCTGCCTTACAGTATATCTATAGTTAGCCTACGGTGTTGTCTGTAGCTGCCTTACAGTATATCTATAGTTAGCCTGCAGTGGTGTCTGTAGCTGCCTTACAGTATATCTATAGTTAGCCTGCGGTGTTGTCTGTAGGTGCCTTACAGTATACCTATAGTTAGCCTGCAGTGGTGTCTGTAGCTGCCTTACAGTGTCTCTATAGTTAGCCTGCAGTGGTGTCTGTAGCTGCCTTACAGTTTATCTATAGTTATCTGTAGTGTTGTCTGTAGCTGTCTTACAGTATACCTATAGTTAGCCTGCTGTGTTGTCTGTAGCTGCCTTACAGTTTATCTATAGTTATCCTGCAGTGGTGTCTGTAGCTGCCTTACAGTATATCTATAGTTAGCCTGCAGTGTTGTCTGTAGCTGCCTTACAGTATACCCATAGTTAGCCTGCGGTGTTGTCTGTAGCTGCCTTACAGTATATCTATAGTTAGCCTGCGGTGTTGTCTGTAGCTGCCTTACAGTATATCTATGGTTAGCCTGCGGTGTTGTCTGTAGCTGCCTTACAGTATATCTATAGTTAGTCTGCGGTGTTGTCTGTAGCTGCCTTCCAGTATATCTATAGTTAGCCTGCGGTGTTGTATGTAGCTGCCTAACAGTGTATCTATAGTTAGCTTGCGGTGTTGTCTGTAGCTGACTTACAGTATATCTACAGTTAGCCTGCGGTGGTGTCTGTAGCTGCCTTACAGTATATCTATAGTTAGCCTGCGGTGTTGTCTGTAGCTGCCTTACAGTATATCTATAGTTAGCTTGCAGTGGTGTCTGTAGCTGCCTTACAGTATATCTATAGTTAGCCTGCAGTGGTGTCTGTAGCTGCCTTACAGTATGTCTATAGTTAGCCTGCAGTGTTGTCTGTAGCTGCCTTACAGTATACCTATAGTTAGCCAGCAGTGGTGTCTGTAGCTGCCTTACAGTATATAGCTAGCCTGCGGTAGTGTCTGTAGCTGCCTTACAGTATATCTATAGTTAGCCGGCAGTGGTGTCTGACAGCTGCCTTACAGTATATCTATAGTTAGCCTGCAGTGTTGTCTGTAGCTGCCATACAGTATATCTATAGTTAGCCTGCGGAGTTGTCTGTAGCTGCCTTACAGTATATCTATAGTCAGCCTGCAGTGGTGTCTGTAGCTGCCTTACAGTATACCTATAGTTAGCCTACAGTGTTGTCTGTAGCTGCCTTACAGTATATCTATAGTTAGCCTGCGGTGTTGTCTGTAGCTGCCTTACAGTATGTCTATAGTTATCCTGCAGTAGTGTCTGTAGCTGCCTTACAGTATATCTATAGTTAGCCTGCAGTGTTGTCTGTAGCTGCCTTACAGTATATCTATAGTTAGCCTGCTGTGTTTTCTGTAGCTGCCTTACAGTATATCTATAGTTAGCCTGCAGTGGTGTCTGTAGCTGCCTTACAGTATATCTATAGTTAGCCTGCGGTGGTGTCTGTAGCTGCCTTACAGTATATCTATAGTTAGCCTGCAGTGTTGTCTGTAGCTGCCTTACAGTATATCTATAGTTAGACTGCGGTGTTGTCTGTAGCTGCCTTACAGTATATCTATAGTTAGCCTGCAGTGGTGTCTGTAGCTGCCTTACAGTATATCTATAGTTAGCCTGCAGTGTTGTCTGTAGCTGCCTTACAGTATATCTATAGTTAGCCTGAGGTGTTGTCTGTAGCTGCTTTACAGTATACCTATAGTTAGCCTGCAGTGGTGTCTGTAGCTCCCTTACAGTATATCTATAGTTAGACCGAGGTGGTGTCTGTAGCTGCCTTACAGTATAGCTATAGTTAGCCTGCAGTGGTGTCTGTAGCTGCCTTACAGTATATCTATAGTTAGCCTGCAGTGGTGTCTGTAGCTCCCTTACAGTATATCTATAGTTAGACCGAGGTGTTGTCTGTAGCTGCCTTACAGTATATCTATAGTTAGCCTGCAGTGTTGTCCGTAGCTGCCTTACAGTATATCTATAGTTAGCCTGCGGTGGTGTCTGTAGCTGCCTTACAGTATATCTATAGTTAGCCTGAGGTGTTGTCTGTAGCTGCCTAACAGTATATCTATAGTTAGCCTGAGGTGTTGTCTGTAGCTGCCTAACAGTATATCTATAGTTAGCCTGCAGTGGTGTCTGTAGCTGCCTTACAGTGTATCTATGGTTAGCCTGCGGTGTTGTCTGTAGCTGCATTACAGTATATCTATACTTAGCCTGCGGTGTTCTATGTAGCTGCCTTACAGTATATCTATAGTTAGCCTGAGGTGTTGTCTGTAGCTGCCTAACAGTATATCTATAGTTAGCCTGCGGTGTTGTCTGTAGCTGCCTTACAGTGTATCTATGGTTAGCCTGCGGTGTTGTCTGTAGCTGCCTTACAGTATATCTATACTTAGCCTGCGGTGTTCTATGTAGCTGCCTTACAGTATATCTATAGTTAGCCTGAGGTGTTGTCTGTAGCTGCCTAACAGTATATCTATAGTTAGCCTGCAGTGTTGTATGTAGCTGCCTTACAGTATATCTATAGTTAGCCTGCGGTGGTGTCTGTAGCTGCCTTACAGTCTATTTATAGTTAGCCTGCGGTGTTGTCTGTAGCTGCCTTACAGTATATCTATAGTTAGCCTGCGGTGGTGTCTGTAGCTGCCTTACAGTGTATCTATAGTTAGCCTGCGGTGTTGTCTGTAGCTGCCTTACAGTATATCTATACTTAGCCTGCGGTGTTGTATGTAGCTGCCTTACAGTATATCTATAGTTAGCCTGAGGTGTTGTCTGTAGCTGCCTAACAGTATATCTATAGTTAGCCTGCGGTGTTGTATGTAGCTGCCTTACAGTTTATCTATAGTTAGCCTGCGGTGGTGTCTGTAGCTGCCTTACAGTATATCTATAGTTAGCCTGCAGTGTTGTATGTAGCTGCCTTACAGTACATCTATAGTTAGCCTGCGGTGGTGTCTGTAGCTGCCTTACAGTATATCTATAGTTAGCCTGCGGTGTTGTCTGTAGCTGCCATACAGTATATCTATTGTTAGCCTGCTGTGTTGTCTGTAGCTGCCTTACAGTATATCTATAGTTAGCCTGCGGTGATGTCTGTAGCTGCCTTACAGTATATCTATAGTTAGCCTGCGGTGTTGTATGTAGCTGCCTTACAGTATATCTATAGTTAGCCTGCAGTGTTGTCTGTAGCTGCCATACAGTATATCTATAGTTAGCCTGCGGTGTTGTCTGTAGCTGCCTTACAGTATATCTATAGTTAGCCTGCGGTGGTGTCTGTAGCTGCCTTACAGTATATCTATAGTTAGCCTGCAGTGGTGTATGTAGCTGCCTTACAGTATATCTATAGCTAGCCTGCAGTGGTGTCTGTAGCTGCCTTACAGTATTTCTATAGTTAGCCTGCAGTGTTGTCTGTAGCTGCCATACAGTATATCTATAGTTAGCCTGCGGTGTTGTCTGTAGCTGCCTTACAGTATATCTATAGTTAGCCTGCGGTGGTGTCTGTAGCTGCCTTACAGTATATCTATAGTTAGCCTGCGGTGTTGTCTGTAGCTGCCATACAGTATATCTATTGTTAGCCTGCTGTGTTGTCTGTAGCTGCCTTACAGTATATCTATAGTTAGCCTGCGGTGGTGTCTGTAGCTGCCTTACAGTATATCTATAGTTAGCCTGCAGTGGTGTCTGTAGCTGCTTTACAGTATATCTATAGTTAGCCTGCGGTGTTGTCTGTAGCTGCCTTACAGTATATCTATAGTTAGCCTGCGGTGTTGTATGTAGCTGCCTTACAGTTTATCTATAGTTAGCCTGCAGTGTTTTATGTAGCTGCCTTACAGTATATCTAAAGTTAGCCTGCGGAGTAGTCTGTAGCTGCCTTACAGTATATCTATAGTTAGCCTGCGGTGTTGTCTGTAGCTGCCTTACAGTATATCTATAGTTAGCCTGCAGTGTTGTTTGTAGCTGCCTTACAGTATATCTATAGTTAGCCTACGGTGGTGTCTGTAGCTGCCTTACAGTATACCTATAGTTAGCCTGCGGTGTTGTCTGTAGCTGCCTTACAGTATGTCTATAGTTATCCTGCAGTTGTGTCTTTAGCTGCCTTACAGTATACCTATAGTTAGCCTGCGGTGTTGTCTGTAGCTGCCTTACAGTATATCTATAGTTAGCCTGAGGTGTTGTCTGTAGCTGCCTTACAGTATATTTATAATTAGCCTGCGGTGTTGTCTGTAGCTGCCTTACAGACTTACAGTATATCTATAGTTAGCCTGCAATGTTGTCTGTAGCTGACTTACAGTATATCTATAGTTAGCATGCAGTGGTGTCTGTAGCCCCCTTACAGTATATCTATAGTTAGCCTGCGGTGTTGTCTGTAGCTGCCTTACAGTATATCTATAGTTAGCCTGCAGTGCTGTCTGTAGCTGCCAAACAGTATATCTATAGTTATCCTGCGGTGGTGTCTGTAGCTGCCTTACAGTGTATCTATAGTTTGCGTGCGGTGGTGTCTGTAGCTGTCTTACAGTATATCTATAGTTATCCTGCGGTGGTGTCTGTAGCTGCCTTACAGTGTATCTATAGTTTGCGTGCGGTGGTGTCTGTAGCTGCCTTACAGTATATCTATAGTTAGCCTGCAGTGGTGTCTGTAGCTGCCTTACAGTATATCTATAGTTAGCCTGCAGTTTTGTATGTAGCTGCCTTACAGTATATCTACAGTTAGCCTGCAGTGTTGTCTGTAGCTGCCTTACAGTATATCTATAGTTAGCCTGCGGTGTTGTCTGTAGCTGCCTTACAGTATATCTATAGTTAGCCTGCGGTGTTGTATGTAGCTGCCTTACAGTATATCTATAGTTAGCCTGCGGTGTTGTATGTAGCTGGCTTACAGTATATCTATAGTTAGCCTGCAGTGTTTTCTGTAGCTGCCTTACAGTATATCTATAGTTAGCCTGTGGTGGTGTCTGTAGCTGCCTTACAGTATATCTATAGTTAGCCTGCAGTGTTGTCTTTAGCTGCCTTACAGTATATCTATAGTTAGCCTGCGGTGTTGTCTGTAGGTGCCTTACAGTATATCTATAGTTAGCCTGCAGTGTTGTCTGTAGCTGCCTTACAGTATATCTATAGTTAGCCTGCAGTGGTGTCTGTAGCTGCCTTACAGTATATCTATAGTTAGCCTGCAGTGGTGTCTGATAGCTGCCTTACAGTATATCTATAGTTAGCCTGCGGAGTTGTCTGTAGCTGCCTTACAGTATATCTATAGTTAGCCTGCGGTGTTGTCTGTAGCTGCCTTACAGTATATCTATAGTTAGCCTGCAGTGTTGTCTGTAGCTGCCTTACAGTATATCTATAGTTAGCCTGCAGTGTTGTCTGTAGCTGCCTTACAGTATGTCTATAGTTATCCTGCAGTAGTGTCTGTAGCTGCCTTACAGTATATCTATAGTTAGCCTGCGGTGGTGTCTGTAACTGCCTTACAGTATATCTATAGTTAGCCTGCAGTGTTGTCTGTAGCTGCCTTACAGTATATCTATAGTTAGCCTGCTGTGTTTTCTGTAGCTGCCTTACAGTATATCTATAGTTAGCCTGCAGTGGTGTCTGTAGCTGCCTTACAGTATATCTATAGTTAGCCTGCGGTGTTGTCTGTTGCTGCCTTACAGTATATCTATAGTTAGCCTGCAGTGGTGTCTGTAGCTCCCTTACAGTATATCTATAGTTAGCCTGAGGTGTTATCTGTAGCTGCCATACAGTATATCTATAGTTAGCCTGCAGTGGTGTCTGTAGCTGCCTTACAGTATATCTATAGTTATCCTGCAGTGGTGTCTGTAGCTGCCTTACAGTATATCTATAGTTAGCCTGCGGTGTTGTCTGTAGCTCCCTTACAGTATATCTATAGTTAGACCGAGGTGGTGACTGTAGCTGCCTTACAGTATACCTATAGTTAGCCTGCGGTGGTGTCTGTAGCTGCCTTACAGTATATCTATAGTTAGCCAGCAGTGGTGTATGTAGCTGCCTTACAGTTTATCTATAGTTAGCCTGCAGTGTTGTCTGTAGCTGCCTTATAGTATATCTATAGTTAGCCTGCAGTGGTGTCTGTAGCTGCCTTACAGTATATCTATAATTAGCCTGCGGTGGTGTCTGTAGCTGTGTTACAGTATATCTATAGTTAGCCTGCGGTGTTGTCTGTAGCTGCCTTACAGTATATCTATAGTTAGCCTGCGGTGTTGTCTGTAGCTGCCTTACAGTATATCTATAGTTAGCCTGCAGTGGTGTCTGTAGCTGCCTTACAGTATATCTATATTTAGCCTGCAGTTTTGTATGTAGCTGCCTTACAGTATATCTATAGTTAGCCTGCGGTGTTGTCTGTAGCTGCCTTACAGTATATCTATAGTTAGCCTGCAGTGTTGCCTGTAGCTGCCTTACAGTATATCTATAGTTAGCCTGCGGTGTTGTATGTAGCTGCCTTACAGTTTATCTATAGTTAGCCTGCGGTGTTGTATGTAGCTGCCTTACAGTATATCTATAGTTAGCCTGCGGTGTTGTCTGTAGCTGCCTTACAGTATATCTATAGTTAGCCTGCAGTGTTGTATGTAGCTGCCTTACAGTATATCTGTAGTTAGCCTGCGGTGTTGTCTGTAGCTGCCTTACAGTAAATCTATAGTTAGCCTGCAGTGTTGTCTGTAGCTGCCTTACAGTATATCTATAGTTAGCCTGCAGTGCTGTCTGTAGCTGCCTTACAGTATATCTATAGTTAGCCTGCTGTGTTGTATGTAGCTGCCTTACAGTATATCTATACTTAGCCTGCAGTGTTGTCTGTAGCTGCCTTACAGTATATCTATAGTTAGCTTGCTGTGTTGTCTGTAGCTGCCTTACAGTATATCTATAGTTAGCCTGCAGTGTTGTCTGTAGCTGCCTTACAGTATATCTATAGTTAGCTTGCGGTGGTGTATGTCGCTGCCTTACAGTATACCTATAGTTAGCCTGCAGTGGTGTCTGTAGCTGCCTTACAGTATATCTATAGTTAGCCTGCGGTGGTGTATGTAGCTGCCTTACAGTATACCTATAGTTAGCCTGCAGTGGTGTCTGTAGCTGCCTTACAGTATATCTATAGTTAGCCTGCAGTGTTGTCTGTAGCTGCCTTACAGTATATCTATAGTTAGCCTGCAGTGGTGTCTGTAGCTGCCTTACAATATATCTATAGTTAGCCTGCAGTGGTGTCTGTAGCTGCCTTACAGTATTCCTATAGTTAGCCTGCAGTGGTGTCTGTAGCTGCCTTACAGTATATGTATAGTTAGCCTGCAGTGGTGTCTGTAGCTGCCTTACAGTATATCTATAGTTAGCCTGCAGTGGTGTCTGTAGCTGCCTTACAGTATATCTATAGTTAGCCTGCAGTGGTGTCTGTAGCTGCCTTACAGTATATGTATAGTTAGCCAGCGTTGGTGTCTGTAGCTCCCTTACAGTATATCTATAGTTAGCCTGCAGTGGTGTCTGTAGCTGCCTTACAGTGTATCTATAGTTAGCTTGCAGTGTTGTCAGTAGCTGCCTTACAGTGTATCTATAGTTAGCTTGCGGTAGTGTCTGTAGCTGCCTTACAGTATATCTATAGTTAGCCTGCGGTGGTGTCTGTTGCTGCCTTACAGTATATCTATAGTTAGCCTGCAGTAGTGTCTGTAGCTGCCTTACAATATATCTATAGTTAGCCTGCAGTGGTGTCTGTAGCTGCCTTACAGTATATGTATAGTTAGCCTGCAGTGGTGTCTGTAGCTGCCTTACAGTATATCTATAGTTAGCTTGCAGTGTTGTCTGTAGCTGCCTTACAGTGTATCTATAGTTAGCTTGCGGTAGTGTCTGTAGCTGCCTTACAGTATATCTATAGTTAGCCTGCGGTGGTGTCTGTAGCTGCCTTACAGTATATCTATAGTTAGCCTGCAGTGCTGTCTGTAGCTGCCTTACAGTATATCTATAGTTAGCCTGCTGTGTTGTATGTAGCTGCCTTACAGTATATCTATACTTAGCCTGCAGTGTTGTCTGTAGCTGCCTTACAGTATATCTATAGTTAGCTTGCTGTGTTGTCTGTAGCTGCCTTACAGTATATCTATAGTTAGCCTGCAGTGTTGTCTGTAGCTGCCTTACAGTATATCTATAGTTAGCTTGCGGTGGTGTATGTCGCTGCCTTACAGTATACCTATAGTTAGCCTGCAGTGGTGTCTGTAGCTGCCTTACAGTATATCTATAGTTAGCCTGCGGTGGTGTATGTAGCTGCCTTACAGTATACCTATAGTTAGCCTGCAGTGGTGTCTGTAGCTGCCTTACAGTATATCTATAGTTAGCCTGCAGTGTTGTCTGTAGCTGCCTTACAGTATATCTATAGTTAGCCTGCAGTGGTGTCTGTAGCTGCCTTACAATATATCTATAGTTAGCCTGCAGTGGTGTCTGTAGCTGCCTTACAGTATTCCTATAGTTAGCCTGCAGTGGTGTCTGTAGCTGCCTTACAGTATATGTATAGTTAGCCTGCAGTGGTGTCTGTAGCTGCCTTACAGTATATCTATAGTTAGCCTGCAGTGGTGTCTGTAGCTGCCTTACAGTATATCTATAGTTAGCCTGCAGTGGTGTCTGTAGCTGCCTTACAGTATATGTATAGTTAGCCAGCGTTGGTGTCTGTAGCTCCCTTACAGTATATCTATAGTTAGCCTGCAGTGGTGTCTGTAGCTGCCTTACAGTGTATCTATAGTTAGCTTGCAGTGTTGTCAGTAGCTGCCTTACAGTGTATCTATAGTTAGCTTGCGGTAGTGTCTGTAGCTGCCTTACAGTATATCTATAGTTAGCCTGCGGTGGTGTCTGTTGCTGCCTTACAGTATATCTATAGTTAGCCTGCAGTAGTGTCTGTAGCTGCCTTACAATATATCTATAGTTAGCCTGCAGTGGTGTCTGTAGCTGCCTTACAGTATTCCTATAGTTAGCCTGCAGTGGTGTCTGTAGCTGCCTTACAGTATATGTATAGTTAGCCTGCAGTGGTGTCTGTAGCTGCCTTACAGTATATCTATAGTTAGCTTGCAGTGTTGTCTGTAGCTGCCTTACAGTGTATCTATAGTTAGCTTGCGGTAGTGTCTGTAGCTGCCTTACAGTATATCTATAGTTAGCCTGCGGTGGTGTCTGTAGCTGCCTTACAGTATATCTATAGTTAGCCTGCAGTGGTGTCTGTAGCTGCCTTACAGTATATCTATAGTTAGCCTGCAGTGGTGTCTGTAGCTGCCTTACAGATAATCTATAGTTAGCCTGCAGTGGTGTCTGTAGCTGCCTTACAGTATATCTATAGTTAGCCTGCAGTGGTGTCTGTAGCTGCCTTACAGATAATCTATAGTTAGCCTGCAGTGGTGTCTGTAGCTGCCTTACAGTATATCTATACTTAGCCTGCAGTGGTGTCTGTAGCTGCCTTACAGTGTACCTATAGTTAGCCTGCAGTGGTGTCTGTAGCTGCCTTACAGTATATCTATAATTAGCCTGCGGTGTTGTCTGTAGCTGCCTTACAGTATATCTATAGTTAGCCTGCAGTGTTGTCTGTAGCTGCCTTACAGTATACCTATAGTTAGCCTGCGGTGGTGTATGTATCTGCCTTACAGTATATCTATAGTTAGCCTGCGGTAGTGTCTGTAGCTGCCTTACAGTATATGTATAGTTAGCCTGCAGTGGTGTCTGTAGCTGCCTTACAGTATATCTATAGTTAGCCTGCAGTGGTGTCTGTAGCTGCCTTACAGTATATCTATAGTTAGCCTGCAGTGTTGTCTGTAGCTGCCTTACAGTATATCTATAGTTAGCCTGCGGTGGTGTCTGTAGCTGCCCTACAGTATATCTATAGTTAGCCTGCAGTGTTGTCTGTAGCTGCCTTACAGTATATCTAGTTAGCCTGCAGTGGTGTCTGTAGCTGCCTTACAGATAATCTATAGTTAGCCTGCAGTGGTGTCTGTAGCTGACTTACAGTATATCTATAGTTAGCCTGCGGTGTTGTCTGTAGCTGCCTTACAGTATATCTATAGTTAGCCTGCAGTGGTGTCTGTAGCTGCCTTACAGTATATCTATAATTAGCCTGCGGTGTTGTCTGTAGCTGCCTTACAGTATATCTATAGTTTGCCTGCGGTGTTGTCTGTAGCTGCCTTACAGTATACCTATAGTTAGCCTGCGGTGGTGTATGTATCTGCCTTACAGTATATCTATAGTTAGCCTGCGTGGTGTCTGTACCTGCCTTACAGTATATGTATAGTTAGCCTGCAGTGGTGTCTGTAGCTGCCGTACAGTATATCTATAGTTAGCCTGCAGTGGTGTCTGTAGCTGCCTTACAGTATATCTATAGTTAGCCTGCAGTGTTGTCTGTAGCTGCCTTACAGTATATCTATAGTTAGCCTGCGGTGGTGTCTGTAGCTGCCTTACAGTATATCTATAGTTAGCCTGCAGTGTTGTCTGAAGCTGCCTTACAGTATATCTATAGTTAGCCTGCGGTGGTGTCTGTAGCTGCCTTACAGTATATCTATAGTTAGCCTGCAGTGGTGTCTGTAGCTGCCTTACAGTATATCTATAGTTAGCCTGCAGTGGTGTCTGTAGCTGCCTTACAGTATATCTATAGTTAGCCTGCAGTGTTGTCTGTAGCTGCCTTACAGTATATCTATAGTTAGCCTGCAGTGGTGTCTGTCGCTGCCTTACAGTATATCTATAGTTAGCCTGCGGTGGTGTCTGTCGCTGCCTTACAGTATATCTATAGTTAGCCTGCGGTGGTGTCTGTAGCTGCCTTACAGTATATCTATAGTTAGCCTGCAGTGGTGTCTGTAGCTGCCTTACAGTATATCTATAGTTAGCCTGCAGTGGTGTCTGTAGCTGCCTTACAGTATATCTATAGTTTGCCTGCGGTGGTGTCTGTAGCTGCCTTACAGTATATCTATAGTTAGCCTGCGGTGGTGTCTGTAGCTGCCTTACAGTATATCTATAGTTAGCCTGCAGTGTTGTCTGTAGCTGCCTTACAGTATATCTATAGTTAGCCTGCAGTGGTGTCTGTAGCTGCCTTACAGATAATCTATAGTTAGCCTGCAGTGGTGTCTGTAGCTGCCTTACAGATAATCTATACTTAGCCTGCAGTGGTGTCTGTAGCTGCCTTACAGTATATCTATAGTTAGCCTGCAGTGGTGTCTGTAGCTGCCTTACAGTATATCTATAGTTAGCCTGCGGTGGTGTCTGTAGCTGCCTTACAGTATATCTATAGTTAGCCTGCAGTGGTGTCTGTAGCTGCCTTACAGATAATCTATAGTTAGCCTGCAGTGGTGTCTGTAGCTGCCTTACAGTATATCTATACTTAGCCTGCAGTGGTGTCTGTAGCTGCCTTACAGTGTACCTATAGTTAGCCTGCAGTGGTGTCTGTAGCTGCCTTACAGTATATCTATAATTAGCCTGCGGTGTTGTCTGTAGCTGCCTTACAGTATATCTATAGTTAGCCTGCAGTGTTGTCTGTAGCTGCCTTACAGTATACCTATAGTTAGCCTGCGGTGGTGTATGTATCTGCCTTACAGTATATCTATAGTTAGCCTGCGGTAGTGTCTGTAGCTGCCTTACAGTATATGTATAGTTAGCCTGCAGTGGTGTCTGTAGCTGCCTTACAGTATATCTATAGTTAGCCTGCAGTGGTGTCTGTAGCTGCCTTACAGTATATCTATAGTTAGCCTGCAGTGTTGTCTGTAGCTGCCTTACAGTATATCTATAGTTAGCCTGCGGTGGTGTCTGTAGCTGCCTTACAGTATATCTATAGTTAGCCTGCAGTGTTGTCTGTAGCTGCCTTACAGTATATCTAGTTAGCCTGCAGTGGTGTCTGTAGCTGCCTTACAGATAATCTATAGTTAGCCTGCAGTGGTGTCTGTAGCTGACTTACAGTATATCTATAGTTAGCCTGCGGTGTTGTCTGTAGCTGCCTTACAGTATATCTATAGTTAGCCTGCGGTGGTGTCTGTACCTACCTTACAGTATATGTATAGTTAGCCTGCAGTGGTGTCTGTAGCTGCCGTACAGTATATCTATAGTTAGCCTGCAGTGGTGTCTGTAGCTGCCTTACAGTATATCTATAGTTAGCCTGCAGTGTTGTCTGTAGCTGCCTTACAGTATATCTATAGTTAGCCTGCGGTGGTGTCTGTAGCTGCCTTACAGTATATCTATAGTTAGCCTGCAGTGTTGTCTGTAGCTGCCTTACAGTATATCTATAGTTAGCCTGCGGTGGTGTCTGTAGCTGCCTTACAGTATATCTATAGTTAGCCTGCAGTGGTGTCTGTAGCTGCCTTACAGTATATCTATAGTTAGCCTGCAGTGGTGTCTGTAGCTGCCTTACAGTATATCTATAGTTAGCCTGCAGTGTTGTCTGTAGCTGCCTTACAGTATATCTATAGTTAGCCTGCAGTGGTGTCTGTCGCTGCCTTACAGTATATCTATAGTTAGCCTGCGGTGGTGTCTGTAGCTGCCTTACAGTATATCTATAGTTAGCCTGCGGTGGTGTCTGTAGCTGCCTTACAGTATATCTATAGTTAGCCTGCAGTGGTGTCTGTAGCTGCCTTACAGTATATCTATAGTTAGCCTGCAGTGGTGTCTGTAGCTGCCTTACAGTATATCTATAGTTTGCCTGCGGTGGTGTCTGTAGCTGCCTTACAGTATATCTATAGTTAGCCTGCGGTGGTGTCTGTAGCTGCCTTACAGTATATCTATAGTAAGCCTGCAGTGTTGTCTGTAGCTGCCTTACAGTATATCTATAGTTAGCCTGCAGTGGTGTCTGTAGCTGCCTTACAGATAATCTATAGTTAGCCTGCAGTGGTGTCTGTAGCTGCCTTACAGATAATCTATAGTTAGCCTGCAGTGGTGTCTGTAGCTGCCTTACAGTATATCTATAGTTAGCCTGCGGTGTTGTCTGTAGCTGCCTTACAGTGTATCTATAGTTAGCCTGCAGTGGTGTATGTAGCTGCCTTACAGTATATCTATAGTTAGCCTGCGGTGTTGTCTGTAGCTGCCTTACAGTGTATCTATAGTTAGCCTGCAGTGGTGTCTGTAGCTGCCTTACAGTATATCTATAGTTAGCCTGCGGTGGTGTCTGTAGCTGCCTTACAGTATATCTATAGTTAGCCTGCAGTGTTGTCTGTAGCTGCCTTACAGTATATCTAGTTAGCCTGCAGTAGTGTCTGTAGCTGCCTTACAGATAATCTATAGTTAGCCTGCAGTGGTGTCTGTAGCTGACTTACAGTATATCTATAGTTAGCCTGCGGTGTTGTCTGTAGCTGCCTTACAGTATATCTATAGTTAGCCTGCGGTGGTGTCTGTACCTGCCTTACAGTATATGTATAGTTAGCCTGCAGTGGTGTCTGTAGCTGCCGTACAGTATATCTATAGTTAGCCTGCAGTGGTGTCTGTAGCTGCCTTACAGTATATCTATAGTTAGCCTGCAGTGTTGTCTGTAGCTGCCTTACAGTATATCTATAGTTAGCCTGCGGTGGTGTCTGTAGCTGCCTTACAGTATATCTATAGTTAGCCTGCAGTGTTGTCTGTAGCTGCCTTACAGTATATCTATAGTTAGCCTGCGGTGGTGTCTGTAGCTGCCTTACAGTATATCTATA
Organism: Taudactylus pleione; assembly: GCA_031769625.1. NCBI lineage: Eukaryota > Metazoa > Chordata > Amphibia > Anura > Myobatrachidae > Taudactylus > Taudactylus pleione. Next base: position 508,549 of record JAUIMM010001618.1, read on the forward strand.
GTTAGCCTGCAGTGGTGTCTGTAGCTGCCTTACAGTATATCTATAGTTAGCCTGCAGTGGTGTCTGTAGCTGCCTTACAGTATATCTATAGTTAGCCTGCAGTGTTGTCTGTAGCTGCCTTACAGTATATCTATAGTTAGCCTGCAGTGGTGTCTGTCGCTGCCTTACAGTATATCTATAGTTAGCCTGCGGTGGTGTCTGTAGCTGCCTTACAGTATATCTATAGTTAGCCTGCGGTGGTGTCTGTAGCTGCCTTACAGTATATCTATAGTTAGCCTGCAGTGGTGTCTGTAGCTGCCTTACAGTATATCTATAGTTAGCCTGCAGTGGTGTCTGTAGCTGCCTTACAGTATATCTATAGTTTGCCTGCGGTGGTGTCTGTAGCTGCCTTACAGTATATCTATAGTTAGCCTGCGGTGGTGTCTGTAGCTGCCTTACAGTATATCTATAGTAAGCCTGCAGTGTTGTCTGTAGCTGCCTTACAGTATATCTATAGTTAGCCTGCAGTGGTGTCTGTAGCTGCCTTACAGATAATCTATAGTTAGCCTGCAGTGGTGTCTGTAGCTGCCTTACAGATAATCTATAGTTAGCCTGCAGTGGTGTCTGTAGCTGCCTTACAGTATATCTATAGTTAGCCTGCGGTGTTGTCTGTAGCTGCCTTACAGTGTATCTATAGTTAGCCTGCAGTGGTGTATGTAGCTGCCTTACAGTATATCTATAGTTAGCCTGCGGTGTTGTCTGTAGCTGCCTTACAGTGTATCTATAGTTAGCCTGCAGTGGTGTCTGTAGCTGCCTTACAGTATATCTATAGTTAGCCTGCGGTGATGTCTGTAGCTGCCTTACAGTATATCTATAGTTAGCCTGCAGTGTTGTCTGTAGCTGCCTTACAGTATATCTATAGTTAGCCTGCAGTGTTGTCTGTAGCTGCCTTACAGTATATCTATAGTTAGCCTGCAGTGTTGTCTGTAGCTGCCTTACAGTATATCTATAGTTAGCCTGCGGTGTTGTCTGTAGCTGCCTTACAGTGTATCTATAGTTAGCCTGCAGTGGTGTCTGTAGCTGCCTTACAGTATATCTATAGTTAGCCTGCGGTGTTGTCTGTAGATGCCTTACAGTATATCTATAGTTAGCCTGCGGTGATGTCTGTAGCTGCCTTACAGTATATCTATAGTTAGCCTGCAGTGTTGTCTGTAGCTGCCTTACAGTATATCTATAGTTAGCCTGCGGTGATGTCTGTAGCTGCCTTACAGTGTATCTATAGTTAGCCTGCAGTGTTGTCTGTAGCTGCCTTACAGTATATCTATAGTTAGCCTGCAGTGTTGTCTGTAGCTGCCTTACAGTATATCTATAGTTAGCCTGCGGTGATGTCTGTAGCTGCCTTACAGTGTATCTATAGTTAGCCTGCAGTGTTGTCTGTAGCTGCCTTACAGTATATCTATAGTTAGCCTGCAGTGTTGTCTGTAGCTGCCTTACAGTATATCTATAGTTAACCTGCAGTGGTGTCTGTAGCTGCCTTACAGTATATCTATAGTTAGCCTGCAGTGTTGTCTGATAGCTGCCTTACAGTATATCTATAGTTAGCCTGCAGTGTTGTCTGTAGCTGCCTTACAGTATATCTATAGTTAGCCTGCAGTGTTGTCTGTAGCTGCCTTACAGTATATCTATAGTTAGCCTGCGGTGGTGTCTGTAGCTGCCTTACAGTATATCTATAGTTAGCCTGCAGTGGTGTCTGTAGCTGCCTTACAGTATATCTATAGTTAGCCTGCAGTGGTGTCTGTAGCTGCCTTACAGTGTATCTATAGTTAGCCTGCAGTGGTGTCTGTAGCTGCCTTACAGTATATCTATAGTTAGCCTGCAGTGGTGTCTGTAGCTGCCTTACAGTATATCTATAGTTAGCCTGCAGTGGTGTCTGTAGCTAAAATGCAGAAACCCTGGGTACACACAACACACTATATCACTTGAGGTTTAGCTGCTCTGAGATACATTAGTAAAGACACAGTGGCTAAATATGAAAGAAACAACACAATAAATTGTATATTTAATTTCACTGGTGGTCTGTGGTCATCATTAGTTCCTAGGTAGTGAGAGTCCCTCCCATGAGGCGTCTTAGTTCCCACAGTACAGTGTCTGCCTCCACCTCTCCCAAATTGCAGAAAGACAGCGAACCCTCATGTATCTTCTTACCATGTCCTTACATGACAATGTCCAGCACAAATAGATCATATACCCTGGAGCTATGAGAATAGCAGAGAATTCATCCCACAAAGAGCATTGTACCTAATATTGTCATCATCCTCACCTATAACCTGCGGTATAGAGGGGGCCCACCCTGGTCCACGTTATACACCCCTACTCTCTCTCCACCGCCACCCCACATCCCTAACACTTCCTCCCCACTTTTCCCTCTCCATCCCACACTGCCTCCCTCTATCGCTGCTCCCTACTCTTTCCTGTAACATCCCTACGTCTCTGACACTGGTGGGAGGGGTCAGAGGTCACACCAAGTGTCATTACATGATGACATATGTATTATCAGCAGTCAGATTTATTTATATATATACACATGTAACTAGTATATTAGGTTACCGCATCTTCCCCTGTCCCCGCCCCTTCTCTACCTCACCCTCTCCCTTCCATGCATGCCCCCCTTTTTTACACATTGTATTGGGCTCTATTTAATATTTACTTGGATGGAGATAAAGTGAACTGAGATAAACTACCAGCCAATCAGCTCCTAACTGTCATTTTTTAAACACAGTCTGTGACATGGCAATTTAGAGCGGATTGGTTGGGACTTTATCTCTGTTCACTTTAACTCCATCCAAGGCTTGATAAATATGCTCACCACCGCTATTCCCAGTCACATGCCCGTCACACCCAACATGCAGGGCGCACGCACTGGGTCAGTGGGTCCTGGGGTGCATGCTGTGCACATTAGATGTGACGTTCACATGGCACAGCTTCAAACATGCATGATGACCTAAGTTACATCAATTTTATAATAATAATTATATATATATGTCTATTTGTGTGTGTGTGTATATAAGATATATATATATATATATATATATATATATATATATGTCTGTTTGTGTGTGTGTGTATATAAGATATATATATATATATAATATAAGTATAGTTATGCATATACATAAGTTACTTTCATACAATGTGGTGCAATGTGGATTGCAGACCATGGCCTGCACCTAATAGCATTGTGTTACGCAATTACTGTACAATCAGCATAGATACAGTACAACAATGGCACAGCTGGGCCAGTAACAAGATGTATTTGATATTGTGTTAATGCCCCCAGAGGGGTCACTAGTTATTTCACTGTGTGTTTGGGTGTATGGAAAGCACCAGCTTCTGCCATACAAAACACAACAGATTTTAAACTGTGCGCAAAAGGATATTTTAGCTTTATCAAAGGAGAAAACAACCAGTTTTACATAAAATTAAGGCTTAAGTGAACAAATGGCAATAGATTCCCTTTGCCTTTCCAAAAAACATTATGCTGATTATACCTTCAATTGTCCAATCTGGCATCCACGTCTCAGCTTGACTAAGCTGTTCCACCATTCTGTAAATACATTTTAGGGTCGCATTAAGCAGATTTGATGCATTATAATGAAAACTTTCCGATAATACTATAAAATTTAGGAAACCGTAATGCTTAATTTCATTAGAGGTTTAATTTCGCTGGATTCCGTGATGCAGAGATTACCCTCTTTTCATTCACTGAGTTTTGTCATTGTTGACAGCGTCACTTATGAAAAAGCGATTAGGGGAGACGCGAGCTGCAGTAGCCATCTCTGATGTCTGCGCTGCAGAAGTTGAGATTATTATGGAGCAGGAGCCTGTAAGGAGATAACCACACCAATTCCACTAAGCCCTGACCAGATACTTGTGACGCCATTACAGACGCCCGGCATACCTAATTAGCCACGTACTATGTCAAGCAATCCACGTTTTCACATTTGCCTTGTGATACATTTGCCAAATCTACATCAGCGTCAGTAATATTGCGGGAATATGGCGTGGGACGTCTGTACAAGGTTCCCTTGTTCCCCAGCGCAGTCGCTAAGGTTTTTCCATGATTTCTGTGTGACTATTTGTACACAAAAGAGATACAGCAGGAAACTAGGACTTATTGATTCCAATTAGGAAAACATTAAATAGGCCCATCTTATGTAGACACAGCGCCCATGGCTAGTCCATGCCCTCAATACCAGTACTCCCAGTCCAATTCCAACAGGAGGGGGTGAGGGGGGGGAGGTCAGAGCATTATCAGGAGGCTGTTGTTGCACAAATAGGAAAGATGAAAGCATTTAACTCAAAAAGACCTTTATGGACCGAAAAGTCTCATTCTGCTGTCAGGAAAGTACACATGGAACATTTGTCTTCTGTAAACTTTACTGCTAAAGATTTGTACAAATAAGTAAATAAAATGCCTTAAATATAAATTGTTATATTTCCATTCTAAAAGTTGTAATAAAAATATTTAGGGGATTTTAACGTAATCCTTATTTCCTGCATAGGACATAGAAATGGGGGTATGATTCCAAGCATGCCCAGTACCTATACACTTGTACCTGGGTGCATTGGCGAGGGACCCCCTGCTCTAATGCTTGTACCCCTGTACGTGGCGGTACAGGTGACCAGATTCTTTCCTGCATCTGACAGACTCATTGGACGAGGCCCGAGCCTCACAGCCCACTGTGATAAGTAGTGTGACTGCCAGAGCTGGAATAAACCCCCAGGGGGTCCCTGCCAGGATATTGGTTTGGGCCCCATTCCCACCTCTATGGGAAATAAAAAAGTAACAGGTGAGGGTAATCTGGGCTCTTCAGTGTCACAGGGTCCTAGGCAGGAGCTTAGATTAGACAGTGGATGATCCTGCTATAATGTCTCCGTGCGGTACCCATGCCTTCTAATAACATAACATGATACAAATGTAATCATTGTACAGTTCTAGAGCAGAATTATGGTATATACAGCAGCTGAATGGGTGGGAATGGGAATGAACTACGGCCATGCGGCCGGCGGTTCGATTCCCGTCAGCGGCGGCCCGACAGGAGTGCGACGCAGCGGAAGCCCGACAGCGCTGGAAATCCCGATCGTGGATAGGTAAGTATCCACTAACCTAACCCCCCTAACCCTAACCCTCCTTAGGGGTGCCTAACCCTAACTTCCCCCCCAAGTGCCTAACCCTAATCCCCCCTCTAAGTGCCTAACCCTAACCACCCCCTTCCCCGCTGCCTAACACTAAGTCCCCCGGGGAGGTGCCTAACCCTAAGTCCCCCCCGGGGGTGCCTAACCCTAACCCTCCCTCCCCCTAACCCTAACCCTCCCGGGGGGGGTGCCTAACCCTAAGTCCCCCCCGGGAGCCCTAAACCTAACCCTCCCCCCCGCGGCTGTCCGCTCGCGGCGCCCGGCATCACTACGATCGTGATGCCGGGCGCCGGTCTCCCGGCATCGGGGAAATGCGGGCGTCTACATCTAGACGCCCGGCATTTCACCCTTGCCGGGATAAGACAGTCGGGAAGCCGGCTGCCGGCATATAGGCAGTCGACTTCCCGATTGCTTCCCGAATGGGTGGCGTAGGAATGTCAGCCCTGTGCCCTCGTTTGGGCCGCTGTTCTCAGTCATAGCACTCAGTTACAGCAACATGCTGTACATGTAGTGACTGTGCGCTCAGCGCGTGTTCTGTCCTTTCATTGGTTGCTTAAACATACAATTTTAAGACAATTAAGTTGTGAAACTTTTTTTCCTGCCTCGGTCACAGCTGATTCAGGGCACTGACCTACTGTAACCCAATAATTTGCTGAAATGTGTCCTTTTTTAATACAACAATGTAATAATTATATTTACATTTGTATCATTAGTTCCTAGGTAAACATAGACACATGCCTTCCTACCAAGCACAAATCTGCCCAGGGTGGCACCGAATGAAATCTCTGGAATATTACCCTTTTCCAGCTCTATCTACAGTATATTGTGTATAATATAAATATGTTTATGTGCTTTAATGGCATCTTATGCAGATCTGTCCTACGGTCATCCCACTAATGCGCTTATATCAGAGACGATTAATAATACGATGCTGCTAGTATTCCACGTCACATAACTATTTGTGTCTGCTCAATTAAAAAACAAAAACAAAAAAACGTTACTGTACGTTTGTTGTTTCTCTTGTTTTTGTTAATGATTTGGGCAAAACAACTCCCAATAAAAACAATAAGCTGTCTATAGCCTGAGGACCTTCAGATTACTTACCCCTGAATTTATAATAACTAACGCAATCAATAACAGGAAATAACGAGACCAGGCACAGCTGTTGGAATTTAAATAAGGTGACAGCTTTTTAGTGAATTTTGGCCAAAGAAATCACCGCAAAACTCTGCTCTAGCCAATATGTCCTTCACTAACAGTGGGGGGCGTACGCAAACTGAGCTGCGCAAGCTTACACTCCCCTCGCTATCAGCCTAGCACTACCGGGGCCCAAGCTGAATGGAGAAGCCCAGGTCCCCCCTTTGGGCAGCGACAGCTCGTCCTGCAAAAGGAAAGGTGCCCCACGGCAACCACTTGCGCCCCCTTTTGGCCGCTGAGGCTTTTCAGCCCAGCTAAACCCTGCTAATACCTCATGAAAGTGAATAAAATGAATAATACACCAATCACCACAGGACGTACTGTACAATAACACAGAAAGGGAAAGGTTTGTTGGGGAATCCTGAAGAAAAAAAGAAGTAAGTGAACCTGACCCTACCTTTTTTGAACTCTTAAGACCCTCCCATTCCGTGCTATGATAGGCTAATGGGCCCACATAATACTGTCAATAAAAGTATTATAATTCATGCAACTATGAAACCACCAATCGGTTCCAAGACGAATCACTAAATAGTTATTGTGTGCTTCAGATGATCAAAATAATCATTTAAACTGTTGGAAAACATGATAATTACCATTAGTAGTGTTTCTTTATTCACTATCAGATTGTCTGCCTAACCTGCCTCCTCCGTCTCGTTTTCATACTGATGTTACTGGCAATAAGCATAAAATAACCTCAGGATGCAACTTGTTCTCAAACAACCAGCCTAATGTCCTGCATAAACACCCTGTATATAATAGTGTACATTTATTTATTATGAGATGAGCCACATGGTATAGGTAATCTGTGACTCGTTTGTTAACATTGTATCTGTTACAGAACGTGTGATAATTTTATTCATTTAATACTTTTTACATGACATCACAGCTGCAACATAAAACTAGATGATTTCCTAATAACTCAGATGCTTGGGAAAAAAAAAAAAGATAGATGTACAGTATCAGTATGACAGCGACCGGTATTACTTGGAGCATGTAATAAACTGCGGCTTTCACGGTGATATTTTTAAACTCTGCCTCTCAGGAAGCCCAGGTCTCTCGTACCGTTTTATGATGTATGGAGGGTTCTCAAGTAGGATGATGCACAGATGATTGCTGTATTTTTGGAAACAAAGAGATCCTGCTATTGATCACGCCAATGCTGTAATCTCTTTCTTACAGATAACAAGATTGTCTCGCACTTGCTGGTGGCTGAGCCGGAGAAAATCTACGCCATGCCAGACCCAACCATTCCCGATAGTGACATCAAGGCCCTGACCACCCTATGTGACCTAGCTGACCGAGAGCTGGTTGTGATCATAGGCTGGGCCAAGCATATTCCAGGTATGGCAACGTCATCATGAGTACAATTAGGACACAGCAGCCCAGGGTACATACAAAAGTGTTACTAACATCCATCTTCTACAGTCTTGTATCACTAATTCATTGTGTCCGTCAGCCTCCTTTGAAATGCCAATGATATGTCAGATGTACGTATGTAAGTCTCTGACGTCCCTCAGTGTTACGCTAGGAAAACGCATGGGACACTCAAATAAAGATTATCTTGTACCTGTGCACGAGCTGCAAGATCAGGACCAAAATATTATGTGTTCCATTACTTGTGTTGGTCTACAGACTTCTCCGACACCGATATGAAAACCAGCGTTTATCGTGCTGAATTGTTCTGTGTAATACACTGTAGCATAGCCATCTGATGTTTCTAGACACTACATTTGTTTAGAAAGTGACATATGAATGCACGGTTGGCACATTTGTCTGACATACGAATGCTAACTACACACAGCGAAGGCAGAAATGTTTTATTATTTATTTATTATCGCTTACTTACCGTATATAGCGCCACCATTTTCTGCTGCATTTTACAATTGGGAGCAAAATAGTAATAAAACAAGACTTCGCGATAACAGACAGACAGAGGTACGAGGACCCTGCTCACAGGTTTACACTCTATGGGGAAATAGGAGTCAGACTGCAGAGGCTTTTCGTGGGATGTATGATCCTATCACACAGCAATGTTGTCCTCCAGTTGGCATGATGGGAAATTGATGGAAATGAAAATATGTAACATTATGTGTGCACTGTGTAGAGGGGAATTGGGTAGATTAGTTTATGAAGGTCATGTGAGTGGCTCTAGAATATGATAAGATGCCTGCAGAGGTGAGTTCTCAGGGAACGCTTGAAGGTTTGGAGACTAGAGGAAAGTCTCGTTGTGCACGGGGGCATTCCACCGAGTTGGTGCAGCCCGAATACAGCCCTGTAACCGTGACTGGAAGCAGGTTATACGTGTGGATGATAGACCAGATCTTGTGCTGATCCGAGAGGTCAATCTAGGAGATATTTTGAGGTAATTGAAGAGATGTATGTTGGTGTAGTTTGGTTAATAGCATTATGTGTAAGTGAAAGAATTTTATATTGAATTCGGTAGAATACAAGTAACCAATGGAGGGATTGATAGAGCGGAGCAGCAGACAGTATGGAAGATCAGCCTCGCAGCTGCATTCAGAATGGATTGTAGGGGTGAGAGTCTGTTTTGGGGAAGACCAGTAAGGAGACCATTGCAATAACCAATATGGGAGATACAGTAATGAGCGCATGGATTAGTTTATGTGTAAAATATTGTTGTATTATGGATATTTTTTAGGTGTATGTAACATGATTTAAAAACAGATTGAATGTGGGGAACAAAGGACAGTTCAGAGTCCATAATGACACCGGGCTTGTGGGGTAGGGTTGATTGTCGAGATATCAACAGTGATAGAGATATCAGGTTGGTAGTATTTTGAACTGGTGGAAATAATATTAGTTCTATTTTGGAAAGTTAAGTTTGAGGTGTCGAGATGACATCATAGATGAAAATGCTTTAAGACATTCAGTAATGCAGAGCAATACAGATGGTGATAAATCTGGGGAGGATAGGTAGATTTGAGTATCATCCACATACAGATAATATTGAAATCCGAAGGCGCTGATAAGTTTGACAAGAGAGGTGGCATAGATTGAGAAAAGCAGAGGCCCTAAGACTGAGCCTTGCGGTACTCCAACTGATAGAGGTAGCGAGAAGGAGGTGGATTCGGAAAAGTGAATAGAGAAAGAGCGATTAGATAGCTAGGATGAGAACCAAGAAAGAACTGTGTCTTCAAGACCTTGGGATTGTAGTGTTTGTATGAGAAGAAAGTGGTCAATGGTGTCACATGCAGCAGAGAGATCTAGAAGAATAAGAAGTGAGTAATGGCAGTGACCGGATCATTCACTACCTTAGTCAGTGCTGTCTCTGTGGAGTTTTGGGAACGAAAGCCAGACTGACGTGGGTCCAATAAGTTGTGCGAGTGAAGAAAGTTTGTGAGACGGGTGCAGAAACATGGGAGCTGGGAGATGTGAGGGTACTTTGAGAGAGAGTTAGGGTCAGAATTCTGGGGGGGGGTTCAGATTAGTAGTAATCACTACATGTGTGAATAATGATGTAAAGATTTTAGTTAAGTTTGGGATGAGCACAGGAGACAGAGCTTTACTGATTTGTAAGGGTATAGGATCAATATGAGATGTAGTAGAGTAGGAGATGAGTGTAGATTCTTTATCTTCATTTTTTGGGATCAAGTGAAGAGAAGGTGCCAGAGGGTTCAGGTAGGGAATTGAGAAGGTCACTGGTCAAGGAAGAGCCACCATTTCATTTCAGATCTTATCAGCCTTGTCCTTGAAATAGGAAGCAAGATGGTTTGGATGAGGGAGGAGTAAGTAGTAATTTAAATGTATTAAAATGTAATTTGGGGTTAGAGGCTTGAGGAGAGATAAAAGATTAGAAATATGTTTGCTTGGCAGTGTCCACAAATTTTCGATGGTTGAAAAATGTTTAAGTGAGGAAATCACTTGGAGTACGAGATTTACACAATGACGTTCTACTTTCCCTGAGAGTTTTTGTAGGAGTCTTGTTACTTTAGAATGCCACGGTTGACATCTAAGTCTATGTGTAGTGCGATGAGTAGCTGGAGCCACTTCATCGAGGGCTTTTTCTTGAGTTTGGATAAGATGTGATGCTGTGTCTCATCAGTAGAGAATGTAGAAATGGGTGAGAGTAGCTGTGGTAGAGATGTGGACAGTTGTTAGAAATTAATAGCGTTAATGTTTGTGCGGGTTTGAGGAGGTTTGGTAGACTTCAGTGACACTGAGCTAGAAGTAATTGAGGAGAGAGTCCAGGTGATAAGGTTATGATCTGAGAGAGGAGAAGGAGCGTTAATGAATTCAGAAACTGAGCATAGTCTGATAAATACAAGATCATGGCAGTGGCCTCCTGATGAGTAGAGGAGTCAGCCAAGTGGGAGAGGCCAAGAGAGGAGATTAGAGAGAGTATTTTGGAGGCTTGAGGGGATTGTGAACTATCAAAAGGAATATTGAAGTCACCCATGATGATTGTGGGGACGTCAGATGATAAGAAATGTGGGAGCTAGGCAGAAATATGATTAAGGGCCCTATTCATCAGGATAAGTCCCCCCTGGGAGTCCCCAAATCTACCCCCCCCCCACGCGCGGCTAACAGGTGTCGACGCCCGGCTTACCTACGTTAGGTATGCCGGGCGTCGGGATTTCGGCGTGGGCCTGATGATAGACGTCAGTATTTAGACGCCTATCATTAGTCCCATGCTGGGATTTCACAGTCGGGAAGCCGGCAGTCAGGCATTTCGACCACCAGATTCCTGACTACATACCGGCTGAATGATGTCTGTGATGGTGGCAGCTTATTGTCTAATAAAAACAAAACAAAAAACATTCAACGTAACTTTACAGTAATAATGACCTATTATGTATGACCTTATTAACAACTACTCTAGCCAGACATGGCACATGCCCAAGGCCAGGGTAAGGCTACTGTGGCAAAAGAAGGAATGTACAGCTCATATGGGTCCTGCAGATGGGGACCCCAAGCTGCCATGTTACATCCACAAAAAGCAGCAAAGGGGCTGCACCGAATGTGTCACCTCTGGCTTTACTGAAGTTCTCTCCAATTATAATTAGCAATAGGAAGTCTGTGATTGGGTAACAGGACAGGCCGCTTCCTGTGTGTTACTATGACAGCAGTAGATGGAGCTTCAGTGAGACAGAGGAGATGGGAAATCTCTCTACTTCATTTACATGGGACAAACAATTGTCCATCTACTGTACAGTATGTCTCTGTTCTGCCTGTATAACCATTATTAGCTCCAGCATTTATAAAGATATATGATCATTTTGTTTAAAACTCATTTTTATTAAGAGCTATGGCATGCCTCTACAGTAGGGGGTTTGGTTGTAGATTGAGGTGTCAGGGCGACCATCGGGACGTTTTCTAAGGGTCCTTTCCTTGTAAAGATGTCATCAAAAAATAAAAAATACTAAAAGGCTCATGTTTAAACCATAACACAAATTCTGCAATATTTTTAGTAAAGGCGTCCAGCTGAACGGCTGGGGATATATGTCCGTGACTGTAGCGTTTATCCTGCGAACAGCAGCTGCCGCCTTCTGATTCTCTATTTAACAACTTTGCTCTTTTATTGTACAATAATATTTCACAAGCGGCTCCAAAACTTCAGGAATTCCTCCATACTGCAAATCTGTCACCTCTGCTGCGTTACTCCTCTAAAGCAATCACGAGGGAGTGGAAGAAATAAAAGGTTTATTGGGATTTGTGGGCAGAAACATGCTTTCTACAACGGCCCCATCACTCTGCCGCAGCAGTCACTCAATAAATACTTTCTCGATACTTGCGCTTTGGGAAATGAAGTAGTGAGACGGATATATTGTAATATAAACATGACATAACATATTTCTGGAAATAATATAGGTAATTGTTTGCTTTGTGCAGATGGCAGGAACACATTTCCAAGAGATTGAAAAAGGTGTTTATTAGTTTAGGGGAAAGGTTTCAGTATTTTGTGGAATTATTTTTTTTTTGCTAAGTCTGTATGAAATTATTCTTCACAGCGGATTAAAACACAGCACAATCCAATGGCAATTCATCCAATGACAGTACCATCCAATGACAGTACCATCCAATGACAGTACCATCTAATGGCAATACATCCAATGACAGTACCATCCAATGACAGTGCATCCAATAACAGCACAATCCAATGACAGTGTATCCAAAGATAGCACAGTCAAATAACTGTGCATCCAATGACGTACAATCAAATGGCAGTGCATCCAATGACAGTACCATCCAATGACAGTACCATCTAATGACAATACATCCAATGGCAGTACCATCCAATAACAGCACAATCCAATAACAGTGCATCCAATGAAAGTGCATCCAATGACAGTAACATCCAATTACAGTGTATCCAAAGATAGCACAGTCCAATAACTGTGCATCCAAATACGTACAATCCAATGACAGTGCATCCAATTATTATTATTATTATTCCATTTTATTTATAGGGCACCACAAGTGGTCCGCAGCGCCGTACATACAGTAAGGGGTACACAGAACATTATATTACAATATAGTAGCCACATTATAAACAGAACACAAGTAACAATTAGCAACACAACTCTCCATGCACAGTATAGCTCTGAAGGTGAAGGCTGTCATAGAAGTGCTAGAGAAGAAGGCTGTGAGACAGTGGGGAGGAGGACCCTGCTCCTAGGAGCATACAATCTAGGGGACAATGGCAGTACAATCCAATGATAGTGCAATCCAATGATAGTGCAATCCAATGACAGTACAATCCAATGACAGTACAATCCAATGACAGCACATCCAATGACAGTACAATCCAATGACAGTACAATCCAATGATAGTGCAATCCAATGACAGTGCATTCAATGACAGTACAATCCAATGACAGCACATCAATGACAGTACAATCCAATGACAGTACAATCCAATGACAGTGCATTCAATGACAGTACAATACAATGACAGTACAATCCAATGACAGCACATCCAATGACAGTACAATCCAATGACAGTACAATCCAATGACAGTGCATTCAATGACAGTACAATCCAATGACAGTACAATCCAATAACAGTGCATTCAATGACAGTACAATCCAATGACAGCACATCAATGACAGTACAATCCAATGACAGTACAATCCAATGACAGTGCATTCAATGACAGTACAATCCAATGACTGTACAATCCAATGACAGTACAATCCAATGACAGTACAATCCAATGACTGTACAATTCAATGACAGTAAATCCAATGACAGTAAATCCAATGATGGTGCATCCAATGACAGTACAATCCAATGACAGTAAATCCAATGACAGTAAATCCAATGACAGTACAATCCACTGACAGTACATTGCAACTCTATCGCTAAAAGCATAACTGTAGATACTATACTGACCTGCCAGCGCTCCACAGAGAAGCAGGGTAGAGAATTATCTAGGATGGCCATCGGCCATCAATAGTTGACCATCATCGATGGTTAGCTGTCAATGGCTGATGTTATTGCCTTCAATGGCAGAGAGCAGATGGTTCTCCACCATCAATGACCATTTGGAAGCCAATATATAATTTTTAAATGGGACATAGCTTAGCCCCACCCCCAATTGCCACTGAGCCCCACCCCCATTTTTAATTGGCGGTCATTGATGGTTCACCATAGATGGTTTTTGTGTCATTGATGATAATCACCATTGGACCCATCAATGGTAACCATTGATGGACACCTCATCTCTAGAAATGATCTCTTCCTTCTCTCTCCCATGATCCTCTCGGTCTGCCCATTTGGCTCCACTCTGCTCCGGCAGAGTGTGTGCAGCGCGTGTTGACTCTTTCATTTCAGAACGATGTCTGCCGTTGCGAGTCACACGGACGCACTGCACAGGCGCAAACTGCGAATGCAAAAGACATCTCCATCTGTCCCAGCAGACATTATTAAATAGATAAATCCAAATAATATTTTCACGAGAAAAGTTGAGAAAAACAGCAAGATATTCGTTGCTAATTTTTCACTTATCTTTAAATAGACACCTATATCATTATCCCCTGGTATTCTTCCGAAAACATTAGTGGGCGCACCGATCCCAGGAGACCCAGAGAAAATTAATGGGTGCAGTTTTTGAAATATCACACACAGAAACGAAGTGTATGTGACGCTGTTATCCTCCAATTTAATGACCAACTATTGTACAAAACACTAGAGAACTTTCAACAGGAACCAGCCGCGTCTATGAAGGGTTTACCCCCAATGCCCGGCGGGTGCCAGGGGTCTGCGCAACCAGCACTTCCAGTAGTTTGTGCTTCTGCTGCGCTCAACTTCTGCCGACTTCTCTAAACTAGTTTGTCTTTATCCGCTGGATGCCGCAGTAATTTCGTTAATCAAATTGATGGTAGTCCCTTTCCCAGCCCCAACTGAAACCAATTTATTGGTCATGATACGCCAGCTATGTTGCTAACAATCGTAACGAAATGTCAGGCAATATCGCAGTGGAGCTAATTTGAAGTCATTAGGTGTGCGGCGTTCGGGCAACAATTTGTTACAGCGGCGAGCAGCGCAGCTGACATTTCTGAATGGCTTTGTTCAGCGTTAGCACTCAATGAAGACAAGCAAATTGTAAACTAATTTAAACATCAGTCTGTATTATACCTCACAGGCTGCTTTGTCTTACACTGTTGTCCTCATAAAGAAACTCAAATTAAGTTGGAGCTGGTTAAATAGGTGATGCCGGTGCTTTAGTCTGCTACCTGCAACCAGCCAATGTAAATGGAACCTTCATGCTCCCAGTCACACACACGGCAGCAGCCCAGGACTCCCATTCACTTTGATTAGTACATGCGGCCCTGATAGAAGGAGACACAGACAGACCAGCTGAAATCAGCCTCCCCAGCCTGTGCGCACAGAAAGCCATTAGATTGCTTTGGGTGCTCACATCGGTTTCGTTTAAAGACGGACGGGCTGGCTGGAGCACGTAACGTTAGAAGTGAGACATATATATCTTCAGACACAGTGTCCAACTCGATAAATATTTATCTCCTCGGATCCCCCGCCGCTTAAATTGCAGCCCACTTAGTGCATTTAGCCCTATTTTCTCATTGTAAATCAATGCAGGTGAACGCCGCGCTCAGTGAAGTCGTTACCACTGCAGGGAAGTTTTGGTTAAACAGAAGTAAATGCCTCAGTAGTGTTACTGTATGTAGGTAATTGGAATATTCCGCTCGCCCACTCTCTAAAACAGAACAATAAGCGACTAATATAGGACTCCAGGTTACAGGGATATTTACCATCGACATCACACCGGAATTTCCTCTAATCCTCGGCCCAAATTATCTGATCGGAAGTTCCTTAATCTTCTTTTTTAGAACCCTCTGACCCCCCGGCATTTACATTAGAATTAGAATTACGTCTCCATTAGGGAAGCACATAGCACCATGTAGGTAGGACGGGGTTCGCTGGTCTTTGCTTTGCCAATATATTTATTTTGCAAACATTATTTTGTTTAGGCCAAAAGGCAGAAAAACAAAGCAAAACAGATAATATTTTTATCATATATTTTTTAAATATTTACATAAAGAGCTGCTTTTATACTCAGATATATTCGGTGAAGTGAGGTTTTGAACCGTAAAATGAAACAACAATGACATAACAATAGAGAATAAAACTGAAACAACAAGTAATAAATGTTGTCTGGTTATTAGTACACGGTTTGTTAGGCTGGCTACACACGTGTACGACCGGCAATTGTGTATAATGTATATATATATTTTTTTACAATTTTGTGGTTTTTTTTTAAATTTTGAACATTATTGTTATAACTTAAGTAATTTTTTTTTATTATGGTGGTCCTGTATCGATCAAGACTTGGGGCATTATTTAGACCCATTCGCTTTCTGCGTACGCTCGCTAGATGTGTATGCAAATTTTTCAAAGTGACGCCACGGGAAGAGATCGCTCGCCAAGGCATAAGCAGGCCCACCATGTCTTAGCGAGCGGCCACTTTGTATATGCGTACGCCCAATCGCACAGGCAGAGCCGCCCACCAGCACCACATCATCTACAGGAAGTATATTAAAACATTGGTATATCGAGCACCATCGGATGCTAACGCAGTGCTTGTGGTTGCTTTACCATACCACAAGCATTGCGAGGAGATCAGTGTAAAAAAATGGCAAGTGACGTGTACTATGACGCTGCCTGTTAATTATGCACGCCTCTAAAACGGAGCTGAAACACTCTGGCACGCCTGCGTTCACATCTCCAACCCCCCGTTATTAGTGTCCTGCCCCTGTTACCAACCACAAACGGCCTCTCCTGTCACTCACATTACACTGGGCTGCCTTTGCTGGGTGAGCGAGAGGGTTGCGATCGCAGTGTGTAATTCGCGCATGCGCGGTACGAAGCGTGCGCATGCGCATATGCAGAACATCGGTCTGCTTGCGAACGCACAGCGCAAGTGAGCGGCTCTGAATCAGTCCCTTGATACGGGGCCACCGATTAGAGATTGTGGGCCTGATTCAGAGCCGCTCATAAGCAGCCGCTCATTCGCTCCGAGCGATGTTCGCACATCTGCGCATGCGTATGGGTCGTAATGCGCATGCACCAACCAGTCATTGCGGTCTGAAATCGTGTGTTCGCAAAATAGCGAGTGCCTGCTAATTTTAGTGACAGGATGAGGCGTTTGTGGGTGGTAACAGGGGAAGGTGCTTGAAAACGGGGAGTGGTGATCCGAACGCAGGTGTGCCAAACGGTCAAAACGGGCGTTTTATGGGTGTACATAATTAACAAAGCAGCGTCATCGACCACGTCACTTGGTTGTCTCTTAGCCTGAACTGTTCACATGATTGGGGTAGGAAAATCCTACCACAAGCACTGCGAGCAGTTCAGACGCCTTTCGATGTACTCGATTAATCAAATAAATAGCGGAGATGACGTAGGATGCGAGCGGCCAGGGGGCGTCTTTACAAAATAGTGAGTGCATGTTTCATTCACTCGCACAGACATAGAGGCGTCAACAGACCGCAAAGAGCGAGCGCTCAATTTAAATAGCCGGCCCCTTTTTCTGAACGAGCGAGCGCAAATAGCGTCCGGCTCTGAATCAGGCCCTGTGTACTTTGCAGTATACATGGGATGGCCACCGACCATCGTTGGTTTGCAAACTATTGATGGTCTATGACAAGTGGTTTTGCTATTGCTGATAGGCGCCGTTGCTGTATCACCAATGGCTGGCCGCTGTACCACCGATGGCTGTTAAAGAACCATCAACAGCTGCAGTATCAAACAATTGATGGTTGAACCCATCAGCCATCGATGGTACAGCTGCCAATGGCCATCAGTACACTATACCATCAAAATTGCTATTTTTTTTATAAAATCGTGTTGGAAATTTTTTAAAAACTGTTCTGTGGTGCTGTGGTGGTGCCATATTGGGGTAACAGGTTATTATATGGAACAGATTGAGGACCTTATTCAGAGGCCGCCTCGATGTTTGGCCAGTGCGCATGCGCACGAGGGAGCCGGCTCCCTCGCGCGCATGCGTGAGACCCGCTACGACCGACAGCGCCGGTCGTAGCGGGTCTCTTTTCAAAGGCGGCGAGCTGTCGATGTTGATTGACAGCTCGCCCCGTTTGGAAGGCGGGCCAGGGGGGGGGGTGGCAGCCCAAACGGAGGCGTTCCCATGGGAACGCCTACCGTTTGGGGGAGGCCCCACTGACATCACTAGTGATGTCAGTGGAGAGCTTCCGGCTGTGACAGAGCCAGAAGCTCTCCGGGGCTTACGACAAGTGAGACCCTACCCTAGGGTGTCGTCGTGAGCCCCGATGGTCGCGATGGTCTCTGACCATTGCGACCATCACCCGAGCGGTCGTTAGAGCTGTGGGTGTAACAGCCTAACAACCGAAACAGAGGCGGGCGGTCAGGATGCAAGCGGCCGCCCAGTTTCTGAGCGACCGCTTGCATCCTCCGACCGCCTCTAAATGAGGGCCTGACATCTTAACATAAGCATGTGTTTCATTCCTATACTGTGCATTCAATTCTAGCTTACTATTAAGTGCTATTTTGGACTGCTGGTCCTGTTCACATCATCCCTAACTTAACTCAGTTATAGACCCACTTGACTTGGTCGCTGTCATAGAGAACATGGAGACCTATCCTGCACGTGCCGTCCTGTGTATCATCCGGAGATAGACATTTGTTGTGTTGTTGCAGATTATCATTTCCTTAGAAAAACAAGTCACAATACCAATAGATTTTTAAGTTCACTTCACGGTGAAATAAAGGAATTTTCCCATCCAACGAGTAGCCTTGGAAACGGCTGTGGCCCATTTGACCCCATTTATGTTAAGAGACTAAATAGAAAAAGAGGACAATTCTATCCTGCGCTTTTCGATAAGGGAAGGGTCAGTGATATAATCTGTGCTTTGCACTATTTAGCCACAGATGACAAAAATCAAATTGCAGAGGGGTCTCCACATGCTAAAGGGCAAATGTGATGAGCGCAGCTGAGATTTCAGACTGTTCATGAGTGACGCCGTTCGGCTGACACATCTAGTGATTGACACTCGCAGATTTGTCAATAAAATACTTCGGTATCTTTCTCTAAATACTATATATGTTATATATAATTCATACAGTAAGGTTTAAAGTCATATGACCTGTTTAAAATAACACAGGCTGTACAGGTCAGGCTTTCCCGTTCCTCCTGACAGTATCCAATGTAAATAATTATCTGCAGTCATTTTCTTTCTGCGATATTGATTACAAGCCCATCCAAGGTGGATTTCCAGCCTGGCTGACTGAGAGCTGCCATGAAGAACTCTCTGTGCCATGAGGGAAAGGCCCTGCTCTGACTGTGAGAGAACAAAAGACAGTGCACACCTCTGTGTGGGGCTCATGTACAGTTGTACGCATAAATATTGCGCCAGAAGCTCCCCCGAATAAAAAAGAGGCGTTTTGCACAGCTCGCAGAGCTAGACGAATCTCAGGATGAGCCCAGCTCTCCAAGTGTAGCATGTACGCCAGCTGTGCGTCCGGAGAAAGCTTATGGTTATATATTCAGATGTGACAGACACAATTTATAGACAAAATATAGTGCTTCAATGAAGTGTCAGACACATAAAACATAGGGCCTGATTCAAATCCGCTCGCGAGCGCAATGCACAAACGCAGGCGTTCCCTTAGGAATGCCTGCCGTTGTGGGCGGCCCTGCTGACATCACTCGTGATGTCAGTAGTGGACTTCCTGCTCTATTAGTGGACTTCCTGCTCCGATGGTCGCGTTAATTGTGACCATCGCCAGGCCGCTCGCACAAGCTGTGGGTGGTCACCCACAGCTGTGCGAGTGGCCTGGAGGCCGGGAAAAAGAAAAAAAAGGTACGCCCTGATTCAGAGCGAGCGCTCGCAAATATCAGGCCCATAGTCTGTCAACATAATGTTATTAATAAATACATTTGGGCCCATTTATTAATTACTGTGTTTTTGACCTGATAATTATATTTTCTTAATGTCGCTATTTGCAGTAATAAGAAATGATCTGCCCCCAGGATGTATCATCACACACGGGATAGGAGGCCATCCTTGCCATCCTTGCCATCCTTGCCATCCGTGCCATCCTTGCCATCCTTGCCATCCTTGCCATCCTTGCCATGCTTACAAGTAAAGTGATCGCATTAGCGGGCAGTGGCGGTCTGCTGACTGCGCATGCATGACTGGAGAGTGCCGGTGAGGGATCCCACGGCCCTACAATGGGTGATACTTGTTTTTTGCGGGTACCCCCGATTCCAGTTTTTTTTTGGGGGGGTATATGTGATAAATAGGCCCCTTAGTGGCATTTACCATGTGAAATATATGGAATACAAATTAAAAGTACCAATTAAGTTGTTAAATACAAACATCTGCTGTCACTATCATCACTGCGCAGTTTTCACCAGCTCTCCGGCACCCGCAAGTCATTTGGCTCCTGACAGGTGCACGTGCATATTTGTAGTAGTATGCATTACAGTAGACGCATGTATGCGAATGCGCCATAACTGAACTCAGGGCCTGATTCAGAGCCGGACGCTATTTGCGCTCGCTCGTTCAGAAAAAGGGGCCGGCTATTTAAATTGAGCGCTCGCTGTTTGCGGTCTGTTGACGCCTCTATGTCTGAGCGAGCGAACGAAACATGTGCTCGCTATTTTGTAAAGACGCCCCTTTGCCGTTCGCATCCTACGTCATCTCCGCTATTTATTAGATTATTCGAGTACATCGAAAGGCGTCTGAACTGCTCGCAGTGCTTGTGGTAGGATTTTCCTAACGCAATCATGCGAACAGTTCAGGCTAAGAAACAACCAAGTGACATGGTCGATGACGCTGCTTTGTTAATTATGCACACCCTTAAAACGCCCGTTTTGACCTTTAAGCACGCCTGCGTTCGGATCTCCACTCCCCGTTTTCAAGCACCTTCCCCTGTTACCACCCACATACGCCTCATTCTGTTACTCAAATTAGGAGGCACTCGCTATTTTGCGAACACATGATTTCCGACCGCACTGACTGGTTGGCGCATGCGCATTACGACCCATACGCATGCGCAGATG
Source organism: Taudactylus pleione (assembly GCA_031769625.1). Lineage (NCBI taxonomy): Eukaryota > Metazoa > Chordata > Amphibia > Anura > Myobatrachidae > Taudactylus > Taudactylus pleione. The sequence goes on from JAUIMM010001618.1 coordinate 529,443, forward strand.
TGCGAACATCGCTTGGAGCGAACGAGCGGCCGCTTACGAGCGGCTCTGAATCAGGCCCTCAGACCAATGCTTGCACGTCCCTTCCCCGTTTGGTTCCTTAGTGTAAGGAGACGTAAGTGCAAAATGTGCGCAAGTGTACATGCGGATGGAAGACTGCACACAGCATGAAAAGCACATTTTGCGGAGCAAAAATAATAAGACACCTACGCCAAACTCTGCATCAGCGCCACAACGTGTGACTGACCTTCTCAGAAATATGGCAGCATCCCTGGGCTGCAAATAGCTGATTGAAATGAGCAAACAGAGCTGTTCGCCCCTCTATGACTTCACCAGTTCCCACAGAACGAGAGGGCTACATTGTTGAAAATATAATTTCATCTCATAAAATGTCTGACACCACTTGGCGTAGCAAGCGGGCACACATTAATATCGTTACGGTGGCGGCAGGTTACCCCGTCTCTCCCCGCAATCCATCGCACTCTCTGTACATTCAAATCACTTCTAGGAAAAATAAAACATTTCCTTTGTGTGAGTCTGTGACCAGAATAAAGGGTTTTATTTTTTTTTTAATCTCGGGATCACAAGAAAGATCTACAAGGTAACGGCGAGGAGGGAAGCGACATCTCCGGCCGCCTTTATCAGCAAATGGAATTAGGCGAGCGGCATTTGTTGTGCAGCATAGCTGCGCCTTATCTGAGGGACAATGGCATTAGGGATATGTGACTTTAGCTAGAGAAGCAGAAGGACGCGAGGACGGATGACGGTGGCCTAATAGCCCCTTCTAAGAATGACAGCAGTCCACCATTAGCAGCCTTTTATATCCATGGAAATTGCTCATGCCTCGCTTTCCTGCTTCCTATCTGCCGGAGACTTTTCTTATTTCTCTTTCAATTTTGTCCGCGCTCGGATAAGCGCAATGCTAACACAATATGATTGAGTTGTAAAATGGAACGCTGTCTCCTCTAATCTCTTTTATGTAGATACGGAGGTCTGTGAACACTTCACTTCATCCTCCCCCCGCCCCCTCCTTTTCCCCCACCCCCCCTGTTGGCCCTTTTTTAGGGACAGGGGTCTTGCCGTGTACAGGAGGCTCAGCCATAGGTTGAAGCTGGGTTTCACATGGTGCTATAAGGAGATTAGCCGCCTGGTACTCAGATCCATGGCTGTTATTTGTGTCAGATTAAAATATTTACATGTAACTTCGTTAGCAGAAATGCTGAGGGTGCTTTAGACAGGTGCTGAGGCTAATTTCTGATGGGGTAATCCAGTGTAGATGGCCTACATACAGTGCCAGCCCCAGACCACACTGCCATAGCTGTGCATGCAACTACTGACATTGTAACCAAAAGTATTTTTATTTGATTTTTGCTACATTTATCACCCAAGCCCTTTGTTTTCCTATCTGCATTCATTTTGTCTACCTGGTATGTCCTGTTTTTCCCACTGTCTGGTGTGGCGCTGCTCTGTGGCACCTTACAAATCGATGATGATAATATTAATTATGATAATGTAGCGTTTAGCTGTAGGAGGGACTGTTTCATTGTCGTGCCTTATATCCATTGCTGATATATACAGTGGTGCAATTCTGAGAGGGAACACGTGTCAGGACTATACTATTTTAAAAATAGTGTGTGTGGTTATGTTAAATAGGTGTGGTTATGCTAAATAGGGGTGGTTATGCTAAATAGATGTGGTTATGTTAAATAGGTGTGGTTATGCTAAATGGGTGTGGTTATGCTAAATAAGTGTGGTTATGTTAAATAGGTGTGGTTATGCTAAATAGGTGTGGTTGTGTTATATAGGTGTGGTTATGCTAAATAGGTGTGGCTATGCTAAATGGGTGTGGTTATGCTAAATAGGTGTGGTTATGTTATATAGGTGTGGTTATGCTAAATAGGTGTGGCTATGCTAAATGGGTGTGGTTATGCTAAATAGGTGTTGTTTAAGCGATAGTGAAGCTGTAACGATAATAATATCGAGAACATTTTCATATTTTTAATAACTGCAAATTAGGAGCAGGAATTGTAATTCTAGTGTCACATATCAGTATACAGAACAAGAACCAGGGCCGGCTCAACAAAATTAGTATTTTATTCTTGTGGTGTTCACACTAGATCTCCCTCGCCTAATTAGTTATCACACGTCTATATAATCCGGTCATTGGACGACGGGACAGGCCTAGAAAGTTGGGACTGTTCCAGAAACAAGCAGATCAGGAAGCAGAATGATTTGTCATACAGGCAAAAAAAAGCCCCCGTCTATGCCAGCAGTGCACAGTGGACAGCGTCATGTGTTTTTTTTGTTCATTTTATTTATTTTTACATCTTTTACTTTAGTTTGTTATCCCACCTATCAGAATGGTGAGATGTTGGGAGCGAAGGGCAAACCAAGTCACATTTCTGTGCAGTCTAAAACATGTTTGGTAGGAAATGTATGTATGTATGTGTGTATGTATGTATTGTATATATATATGTATGTGTGTATTTATGTATGTGTGTATGTATGTGTGTATGTATGTGTATATATATATATATATATATATATATATATGTATGTGTGTATGTATGTATGTGTGTATGTATGTATGTATGTATGTGTGTATTTATGTATGTATGTGTGTATTTATGTATGTGTGTATGTATGTGTGTATGTATGTATGTATGTGTGTATGTATATATATATATATGTATGTATGTGTGTATTTATGTGTGTATGTATGTTTGTATGTATGTATGTATGTATGTATGTATGTGTGTATGTATGTATGTGTGTGTGTATATGTATTTATGTATGTGTGTGTATGTATATATGTATGTGTATGTATGTATGTATGTATGTACAGTATGTATGTATGTATGTATGTATATATGTATGTATGTATATATGTATGTGTATGTATGTATGTATGTATGTACAGTATGTATGTATGTATGTATGTATATATGTATGTATGTATGTATATATGTATGTATGTATATATGTATGAATGTATGTATGTATGTATGTATGAATTATTTCCTCGATGGCTAATAATAACATCTATTTCTGCCTGTGCCATCCTGGTGTCTTTTACTCACAACTAGTTTATTAAACGCAGGGCTGGGAGCTGACTGGGGCTGTATATAGCCCCATGTAAACTAAATTTCAGGAACAAAGATCACCCCACGAGTAATGCCAGTTGGTGTTAAGCATGCCAGCCCTTCTGGCAAGTGCCATAGTTGCTAGTTACCCTGTCCAGGCTGGGGCAGTTGGCAGATCAGAGGGGACATTCTGAATGTAATCGTAGTTGTGGTTACCCAGGTATGGCGTGGGAGAGTGCTGATCCCCTATACTACCCAAGACTGATTTTAAAAATACCATTGTTGCAATTCTTGGTGAAAGGAGGCTTGCAAATTTCCACCAGGCCATAAACCCTAAAAGGGTTAAACAAGTGAAATTAAGCGAAATAGGAAATATAACAAAGAAAACTTAGAAAGATTTGATTGAGGCCAGGCCACAATTTTGGAATTACTTTAGCCCCACTCCTGTAATGTAAGTGTCTAATTGACATTCAGAAAAATATGCAGTGTCCCCTGGTCCTAAATGGAGGCAGGAAACATTAAGCTCTTAAACATCTTCATAACAGGAAGATAACGGAACAGAATGTTCTCGCAAATGGTTCCATGCTTGAGAAAATACTAACTAGGCAGCTGAAATCAACCTTCTCCTTTCAGGTGGAGAACGAAAAAAGCCTTTCGTGTAAAACATTAATTGAAATAAATTCCACCCGCAGTGGGCAGTTTCTCAATTTGTTACAACAATCGCACATCACTAGATTGCACAATCGCACCAATGTCTCAAACGGAGGCTGAATAAGCCGTTTTGCCTTCTGTTTTTTTATGAAGTCATTTGCAGACTGTTTGGAATATGTTGGCACTTACGTTAATGTTTTATGAAACATTATTGCTGTAGTGCAGTCTTTGTAAAGGACAATATTTAAGCATTTATTCAACAGATTGTTTCCTACAGGCATATTGTAAGATGGCTGGCTGAGCAGAAGCCATGTTTGGTGAACACATTACTTCCCTGTATGTCCTCGCTGTTAAAATGACTGGTACTCCTGATTTACTATGTGTTACACAGGGACAGTTATCTCACAGACTGGGGGGGGGTGAGCATTTAGAGAACTGGTGCAGATGGATCAATGAAAATATATATAAACTTCTGCCAATCTGGTCCTGTCATTTTCTAATACAGTACGTTAGAAGTTACAACTTTATTCTATACAGACTTACAAGGAACATCACAATGCCTCCACATCAGTCTGCTTACATTAGTGCTGTGCTCTTTGCGCTATCGAAATGTTATTACTTGCTCCCATTCCCGGTTACAGGACTTCTTTTGGGCTTCAGCCTTCCTTGTACATTACAACAAGACTTTCCCAAACCAACTCTGATCCTTGAAAATTGTATAAAAGCAAGGTTTGGGCAGATCAGGGTGTGGTTTAGTGAATCTTGAGCGAGTTTGGGAAATTTAAGTGGATCTGGGGCGCAATTATTTTGTATTGATTTCATATGTGTATATGTAGGGGGTACTGTATGCTTAAAAGTCCCAGTTTAGCAAATTTATGAAAAGGTATTCCCTCATCTCCTGAAATACTATGTGCTGCTGTTGAACCCTGCTCCTCCCACTATATAACTCTCAGTCTGTGGCCTATGCCGGCCTCCATTTCCCCCATCACAACATGTCACTGCCCCTGTCACATGCAGCCCTGTCCTCACTAACACATCACTCATTTCCTGATATACTCTGTGCTGCTGGGGACACTGCTGCTCCCACTATATAACTCTCTATCTGTGGCTTCTTGCTGACTCCATTCCCCTCCTCACATCATGTAACTGCCCCTGTCACATGCAGCCCTGTCCTCAGTAATACATCACTCATCTCCTGATATACTCTGTGCTCCTGGGGACCCTGCTCCTCCCACTATATAACTCTCAGTCTGTGGCTTCGTGCTGCCTCTATTGCCCTCCTCACATCATGTCACTGCCCCGGTCACATGCAGCCCTGTCCTCACTAACACATCACTCATCTCCTGATATACTCTGTGCTGCTGGGGACCCTGCTCCTCCCACTATATAACTCTCAGCCTGTTGCTTCCTGCTGCCTCCATTCCCCTCCTCACATCATATCACTGCCCCTGTCACATGCAGCCCTGTCCTCACTAACACATCACTCATCTCCTGATATACTCTGTGCTGCTGGGGACCCTGCTCCTACCACTATATAACTCTCAGTCTGTGGCTTCCTGCTGCCTCCATTCCTCTCCTCACATCATGTCACTGCCCCTGTCACATGCAGCCCTGTCCTCACTAACACATCACTCATTCCTGATATTCTCTGTGCTGCTGGGGACCCTGCTCCTCCCACTATATAACTCTCAGTCTGTGGCTTCCTGCTGCCTCCATTCCTCTCCTCACATCATGTCACTGCCCCTGTCACATGCAGCCATGTCCTCACTAACACATCACTCATCTCCTGATATACTCTGTGCTGCTGGGGACCCTGCTCCTCCTCCACTATATAACTCTCAGTCTGTGTTTCCTGCTGCCTCCATTCCCCTCCTCACATCCTGTCACTGCCCCTGTCACATGCAGCCCTGTCCTCACTGACACATCCCTCATCTCCTGATATACTCTGTGCTGCTGGGGACCCTGCTCCTCCCACTATATAACTCTCAGTCTGTGGCTTCCTGCTGCCTCCATTCCCCTCCTCACATCATGTCACTGCCCCTGTCACATGCAGCCCTGTCCTCACTAACACATCACTCATCTCCTGATATACTCTGTGCTGCTGGGGACCCTGCTCCTCCCACTATATAACTCTCAGTCTGTGGCTTCCTGCTGCCTCCATTCCTCTCCTCACATCATGTCACTGCCCCTGTCACATGCAGCCCTGTCCTCACTAACACATCACTCATCTCCTGATATTCTCTGTGCTGCTGGGGACCCTGCTCCTCCCACTATATAACTCTCAGTCTGTGGCTTCCTGCTGCCTCCATTCCTCTCCTCACATCCTGTCACTGCCCCTGTCACATGCAGCCCTGTCCTCACTGACACATCCCTCATCTCCTGATATACTCTGTGCTGCTGGGGACCCTGCTCCTCCCACTATATAACTCTCAGTCTGTGGCTTCCTGCTGCCTCCATTCCCCTCCTCACATCATGTCACTGCCCCTGTCACATGCAGCCCTGTCCTCACTAACACATCCCTCATCTCCTGATATACTCTGTGCTGCTGGGGACCCTGCTCCTCCCACTATATAACTCTCAGTCTGTGGCTTCCTGCTGCCTCCATTCCCCTCCTCACATCATGTCACTGCCCCTGTCACATGCAGCCCTGTCCTCACTAACACATCACTCATCTCCTGATATACTCTGTGCTGCTGGGGACCCTGCTCCTCCCACTATATAACTCTCAGTCTGTGGCTTCCTGCTGCCTCCATTCCCCTCCTCACATCATGTCACTGCCCCGTCACATGCAGCCCTGTCCTCACTAACACATCACTCATCTCCTGATATACTCTGTGCTGCTGGGGACCCTGCTCCTCCCACTATATAACTCTCAGTCTGTGGCTTCCTGCTGCCTCCATTCCCCTCCTCACATCATGTCACTGCCTGTTTATTAAAGCGCATTTTCAGGATATCCCCACAAAACATATGTTTTCAGGTGTAACCCGCAAATATTTAAATTTTGGGTCTAAAACCCATTAATTACTAAATATGTCCCTATGTCACTACCTCTGTCACATGCAGCTCTGTCCTCACTAACCCATAAAATGATGGATATGTTGGTTCCTAATTGTTACCATATTTCTGGGAAAGTTCTTCCCACACCCCAGATCTCGGTGTATTATTAGTTATTATTATTAGTTATTATTATTATTATTATTATTATTATTATTTTTTATTATTATTATTATTACTATATACATTACATTTCACATTTAGTAAAATCATCAAGGCTAGAGAACTTATGTGAATGGCTACATAATGGCTACATAGGACCTATTTATCACACACACATAGGTAAACAGATTGTGCTTTGAATAAAACTTTTTGCTTTTTGTTTTATGTAAAGTTAAATGATTTAGATTTATTTTTGCCGATAGGTGCAATCTTTTTTTTAAACAATTTTCTTTCACCTCCTTTTGGTTAATTGTAAATGGCAGAAAAATTAGAATCAATTGATTTGCGTGAAATACCATCTGATGAACAAATGTGACAGGACATGACTGGGTTACCTAACTGTACAGAGCCTAATGTTACCCTGTGTGAACTCCGCGGTCAGCGGTGCCTGGTTCTGTCACAGTACAAGCCCCTAACATCCTGCTGTTGTCACCCCAATGCCCCCCTTATCTCTCCCAGACAATCTCTAAATGAATGTGTGTCTATCACAGCTCTGACACTCCAGAGATATTGATTAATAGTTGCCTGAAGCTCCTTTTAGCAAATCAGATTTTTACTTTTAGCAAAGAATTCACCTCCGATTTATTCAGCAAAGTGTAATGCACTAAATTGACTTTGACATCCAGGGGAGATGGCTGCAAACCCACAGAGGGGTGGAAAGGGTTATAAACGGGGGCAGCAGATTGCGCGCACAAGCAGATATCTCTGTATGCAACTTATAGTACAGTATAGTGTAGTATAGTATAGTACAGTATAGCACAGTATGGTATAGTATAGTATAGCACAGTATGGTATAGTATAGTGTAGTACAGTATAGTACAGTATAGTACAGTATGGTATAGAATAGTGTAGTACAGTATAGTACAGTATGGTATAGTATAGTATAGCACAGTATGGTATAGTACAGTATAGCACAGTATAGTATAGTACAGTATAGTATAGTGTAGTATAGTATAGTACAGTATAGCACAGTATAGTATAGTGTAGTACAGTATAGTAAAGTATGGTATAGTGTAGTACAATATAGTATAGTACAGTATAGCACAGTATGGTATAGTATAGTATAGCACAGTATAGTATAGTATAGCACAGTATAGTATAGTACAGTATAGTATAGTGTAGTATAGTATAGTACAGTATAGCACAGTATAGTATAGTATAGTGTAGTACAGTATAGTAAAGTATGGTATAGTGTAGTACAATATAGTATAGTACAGTATAGCACAGTATGGTATAGTATAGCACAGTATAGTATAGTATAGTGTAGTACAGTATAGTAAAGTATGGTATAGTATAGTACAGTGTAGTGTAGTAAAGTATGGTATAGTATAGTATAGCACAGTATAGTATAGTACAGTATAGTATAGTGTAGTATAGTATAGTACAGTATAGCACAGTATAGTATAGTATAGTGTAGTACAGTATAGTAAAGTATGGTATAGTGTAGTACAATATAGTATAGTACAGTATAGCACAGTATGGTATAGTATAGTATAGCACAGTATGGTATAGTATAGTGTAGTACAGTATAGTACAGTATAGTACAGTATGGTATAGAATAGTGTAGTACAGTATAGTACAGTATGGTATAGTATAGTATAGCACAGTATGGTATAGTACAGTATAGCACAGTATAGTATAGTACAGTATAGTATAGTGTAGTATAGTATAGTACAGTATAGCACAGTATAGTATAGTGTAGTACAGTATAGTAAAGTATGGTATAGTTTAGTACAATATAGTATAGTACAGTATAGCACAGTATGGTATAGTATAGTATAGCACAGTATAGTATAGTATAGCACAGTATAGTATAGTACAGTATAGTATAGTGTAGTATAGTATAGTACAGTATAGCACAGTATAGTATAGTATAGTGTAGTACAGTATAGTAAAGTATGGTATAGTGTAGTACAATATAGTATAGTACAGTATAGCACAGTATGGTATAGTATAGTATAGCACAGTATAGTATAGTATAGTGTAGTACAGTATAGTAAAGTATGGTATAGTATAGTACAGTGTAGTGTAGTAAAGTATGGTATAGTATAGCACAGTATAGTATAGTACAGTATAGTATAGTGTAGTATAGTATAGTACAGTATAGCACAGTATAGTATAGTATAGTGTAGTACAGTATAGTAAAGTATGGTATAGTGTAGTACAATATAGTATAGTACAGTATAGCACAGTATGGTATAGTATAGTATAGCACAGTATAGTATAGTATAGTGTAGTACAGTATAGTAAAGTATGGTATAGTATAGTACAGTGTAGTGTAGTAAAGTATGGTATAGTATAGTATAGCACAGTATAGTATAGTATAGTATAGTACAGTGTAGTACAGTATGGTATAGTATAGTACAGTGTAGTGTAGTAAAGTATGGTATAGTGTAGTACAATATAGTATAGTACAGTATAGTACAGTATGGTATAGTATAGTATAGCACAGTATAGTATAGTATAGTATAGTAAAGTATGGTATAGTGTAGTACAATATAGTATAGTACAGTATAGCACAGTATGGTATAGTATAGTGTAGTACAGTGTAGTGTAGTAAAGTATGGTATAGTGTAGTACAATATAGTGTAGTACAGTACAGTACAGTATAGTACACTATAGTATAGTACAGTGTAGTGTGATTTATAACTTGTGCTTGGAAGAACAAGATGAGTTATCCTCAACAAAATTAGTTTTGCTTTCTGTGATTTTCTTTTTGTGTGAGTGCTAGTGGCGTGTGTCATATTGCTACATTATATGTCAGTACACTATATTACCGTGTTTCCCCGATAATAAGACACTGTCTTATTTTTTTTTTTGTTAAAAAAAACACCATAGGGCTTATTTTCGGGGTAGGTCTTATTTTAATTAACATTGACATCAGTTCCCCTTATGCAGGCCCCCTTGTAGAAGTGCCCCTTATGCAGGCCCCCCCCCCTTGCAGGCCCCCTTGTAGCAGTGTCCATTATGCAGCCTCCCTTATTGCATTGCAAGCCCCCCTGTAATTGATCCCCCACCCACCAGTACAGTACTTACCTGACTCGCCGCCGTCCGGGATGTCCCTCTCACTTGCGCGCTGACTGGATCTAACATGATCCAGCAGGCGCGACCACACAAAATCTTCAGCGCGCGGGTGACGTCATGATGTCACCCGTGCACTGCATGACTGGGAACGCTAGGCTTTGAAGCGTTCCCAGCTCAAAATGGGATTTTGGTAGGTCTTATTTTCTGGGTAGGGCTTAATTTAGACCGGGTTACAAAAGTAAGGGTAGGGCTTATTTTCGGGGTAGGTCTTATTATCGGGGAAACACGGTAGTAACTACAGTAACAATAAGTTTATATCATGTGCACACATTAGATAGATAAATAGATAGATAGAGATATAGATAGATATGAGATAGATAGATAGAGAGATAGACATATATGAGATAGATAGATAGATAGATAGATAGATAGATAGATAGATAGATATGAGATAGATAGATAGATAGATAGATAGATAGATAGATAGATAGATAGATAGATATGAGATAGATAGATATATTATATAAAGAGATATGAGATAGATAGATATGAGATAGATAGATAGATAGATAGTTAGATATGAGATAGATAGATAAATAGATAGATAGATAGATAGATAGATAGATATATTATATAAAGAGATATGAGATAGATAGATATGAGATAGATAGATAGATTATATAAAGAAATATGACATAGATAGATAGATTATATAAAATATATGAGATTGAATGATATGAAATAAAAAGATATGAGATAGACAGAAAGACAGACATGAGCTACAGAGAGAGATAGATGAATATAAAAAATATATTAGACAGAGAGATGGTAGATTGATGTATAGGATTAGATGTACACAGTATTACAGTAAATATTTTATATATAAATCTAGTAGTCACATTAAGTATATTAGAAGAATACTTTTTTGGCCTTTGCATTTGATTTCATTATACTAAAGGACAGATTAAGTACATTTGGGTGTTTTTCCTTGCACAAAGCCACATTAACGCCTCTGGTTGGTATAGTGCTAGATGTAACTTTGTGTGAGGAATACAATCGATTTAGTCAGCTCTGCAAAGCAGCACTTAATGTGAAACACATGTACGGAGGCATGTTTATTACAGAACACTGATAGGGCACAATCTGGGTAATAATGCAGGAGCCGGCATAGGCTTCTGGTGTAAGAAACGTTTGCTGACAGGGCCGGCCGAGCAGCTCGTAGGAGCCAGGTGGTCGCTTTGGTGACAGATTGTTATGTGAGGTGAAGTCTAGAATTTGCCTTAATAGTGTCTGTGGTTTTTAGCTGTGCCTATTCTTTTCCTTCTGTTCCTCCAAGCTATGACTACATTGCTGCATAGGCTAACTAGTGTCTCCCCACTCACTGACCCCGTGTACGCCTGTATAACCGGGAGCCATCGGCCAGGGGGCTTATGTCGGATGGAAGGAAAGTTAATCAATGGCCACACTGCGCGGTAGACGTCAGGGTAGTGAATCGTGCAGCTCCTACTTTAGCCTCTAGCAGACATTCTGCCACAACTGTCCTGTAATGGTCGGTGAGAAGCAGCACTGGTGATTGACAGCTTAGCGGTGTAAGAGGATCTGCAGCTGCTGTCATTCGAAACAAATAGAAAAAGAGGTAGAGTCGAAAAAAACATAAAGCTAAGGTGATTCTGACCCCGCCTCAGCCAGCGTCCACCAATTTACCTAGTTACGTAATTAACTACAAATTTTGTAAATCTGTTAAAGTTTGTAAATGTAGTAAATCTGCACGTGTGCACTGCCCGACCATCGACCCGCTTGCGAACACTGTGTGCACACGAGCGGGTCTGAATCAGGCCCATAGCCAGCAAGTAGGAGTAATATTATGTACTTCAAGTAGCCCCTAGCTCATGCCGCTGGTTCTGCCAGACTATGAATATGGGCATCAGCACCGACAGTTATGGGGTGGGCGCCAATTACCCAGGCCTGGCCCTATCTTAGGGGCCTGAAGTGGCTGATGAGGGGCCTCATTTATCAAGGAGTTTATCATTCACAACGAGTGATAAAACTCGCTGTGTATGATAAATGATGCTCCAGCCAATCAGCTCCCAACTGTCATTTTTCAAACAGATGACATTTGGGAGCTGATTGGCTGGAGCACCGTTATTATACGCAACAAGCTTTATCGCTCGTTGTGAATGATAGACTTGTTGATAAATGAGGCCCTACATATTACTACACAGAGTAGCGCCTCCTAGTGGTGTAGGCAGTAAGTCATAGAGGCAGACAGCATGCGCAGTACACAGCCGCTCTGTTCCCATCAGTCCTGTGCTGAGCAGAATTCAACAACGCTTGGGAAATGACTACAGAGAGCAATAGCAGAGTACACATTCTGTGCATACAGAGAGCAATAGCAGAGCACATATTCTGTGCATACAGAGAGCAATAGCAGAGTACATATTCTGTGCATACAGAGAGCAATAGCAGAGCACATATTCTGTGCATACAGAGAGCAATAGCAGAGCACATATTCTGTGCATACAGAGAGCAATAGCAGAGTACATATTCTGTGCATACAGAGAGCAATAGCAGAGTACATATTCTGTGCATACAGAGAGCAATAGCAGAGTACATATTCTGTGCATACAGAGAGCAGTAGCAGAGCACATATTCTGTGCATACAGAGAGCAGTAGCAGAGCACATATTCTGTGCATACAGAGAGCAGTAGCAGAGCACATATTCTGTGCATACAGAGAGCAGTAGCAGAGCACATATTCTGTGCATACAGAGAGCAGTAGCATAGCACATATTCTGTGCATACAGAGAGCAGTAGCAGAGCACATATTCTGTGCATACAGAGAGCAATAGCAGAGGACATATTCTGTGCATACAGAGAGCAATAGCAGAGGACATATTCTGTGCATACAGAGAGCAATAGCAGAGCACATATTCTGTGCATACAGAGAGCAATAGCAGAGCACATATTCTGTGCATACAGAGAGCAATAGCAGAGCACATATTCTGTGCATACAGAGAGCAATAGCAGAGCACATATTCTGTGCATACAGAGAGCAATAGCAGAGCACATATTCTGTGCATACAGAGAGCAGTAGCAGAGCACATATTCTGTGCTTACAGAGAGCAGTAGCAGAGTACATATTCTGTGCATACAGAGAGCAATAGCAGAGCACATATTCTGTGCATACAGAGAGCAATAGCAGAGTACATATTCTGTGCATACAGAGAGCAATAGCAGAGCACATATTCTGTGCATACAGAGAGCAATAGCAGAGCTTGTGGCTTCCTGTTGGTCTGCTTGGTCCCAATTCTCCATGAGAAGGGCTCAGCCACACCTCTGATCCACACTAATTACCACACCTGCCCTCCAGTCTGCCCAGCCGCACCCCTTATCTACATTGATCACCCATCTGCCCCAGTCTGCACCAGTTTCCACAGGACCATAACTTTACCAAAAAGTGTGCACCATGCCACAGGCTGGCACAACATGCTGGAGCCCAGACAATGAGTAGCAATTAGGAAAACTAGCCACCTGCCTAGGACGGCACTGCTCGTGGAGCAGCGGCATGTAGTCAGGATGTCGGTGGCCGGAATGCCGACACTGAAAGCCCGGCATGGGACTAAAGATGGGCTTCTAAATTCCGAAGCCTATCATTAGCCCCACGCCGAAATCCTGACACCCGGCATAACGAACATCGCTAAGTCGGGTGTCGGGGGCTGCAAGCCGTGCGGGGGGGGGGGGAGGGTTAGATCTAGGCACCCTGGGGGGAAGGTTAGGGTTAGGCACCCCCTCAGGAGGGTTAGGGTGCGGAGAGAGGGGGTTAGGGTTAGGCACCACATCCAGAGTCTTAGGGTTAGGCACCACCGGGGGGAGGTTAGGGTTAGGCACCCCCTCAGGAGGGTTAGGGTGCGGAGAGAGGGGGTTAGGGTTAGGCACCACATCCAGAGTCTTAGGGTTAGGCACCCCCAAGGGAGGGTTAGTGTCAGGCTAGGGGAAGGGAGGGTTAGGGGGGGAGAGGGGAGGGCTATCTAGACTTACCACCTGGCGTCAGGATTTTCTGCTGTTGGGCTTCCAGGGTTGGGATTCGAACTGGCAGCTTTTAAGCCGTCAGTATTTCATACCCAACCCGGAGCAGCACCTAGGGTCCTATACATGGGAAATGTTCATTCTCCATACTTTTCTCTCCTTCTTTCCATTTATGAAATGGGTAACACCAGCGACATAAGAGATATATCCGGTGTTCACCTATTTCAGCCCGCTTTCCGCCCTTCCGTTAGATCTTCTATTTGGGAAGCTTTGTTTTCCATTGCTGGGTAGGGTCGTCTTGAGATGGCCGTACCCTATACCCTGCAAAGTCGGAGTGGTCAAACTACTGAGCTCAGGCGCGGACATTGTATTTCGCTTCGCTGGCAGCGGTTGGCTGCTGGCGACGTACAGAGAATCCTCTGGAGTGCAGAGTTTTTGCTTGGGCTCCAATAGCATCCCCGAGTTAGTAAATGGAGGCGCTATTAAAATTTGTATCGCTGCGTTTTTAGTTTGTATTTGAATTTTTTGCTCGCATGGAATTTAGTAAAAACCTACATATTCCGAGTAAACTATAGTGGAGGAATGGGTGTTGATTTTGGGGGCACAATTCATGATTGCCAGCCATGAGTAAGGACTTTTTTGTCTGTCAGTAAGGAAGTATAGAGATCAGTAAGGAAGTCTCTACATATGCGTATTTTGCGATGTGCTCGCCCTGCGTGTGTATTCTTCGTTTGCTGTAGACATTATCATCACTGCGCAAACGCGCACGGACTTGCTTATGACGTTGGACATTGACGTGACTTTGCCCCTTTACAATGCAGCCCCATCTCCAGCCGTATGGACAGCTGCGATTAAAATGCGTTCGACTCGCACTTCCAAGATCTCAGTTTCGGAGCATACGCAGTGCAATAATACACAAGCTGCGCTACGCAGACATATGAGCGTTCAATTCAGCATCGGTTGCACAGCGCATAAAACAATGAGAAATAGCAATCAAACATAAAAGGCAGATACTTGTATTTATTTAGGAAAAGACTAAAAGTCTATGTGGACGGCTTGAAATTAATTTTCTTTATAGCCGGTTTCACATCTGCTTAACCCACATTGGAAAAAGGATTAATTACCTGAATAAAAAAAAGCCTTTGGCCAGTCAGCACGTTTTTGCCAGGACCACACGATGACCCTGGGCATATATAGTGTGCGTCAGGGAAAGGCAGAGCGCGCGGGTCATAATGACAACCCACAGAGGAGAGTCAGCGTTTCTTAAAAGTCACACTTTTGGCTTCTGTAATTCCTCATCAGACACTGGGTATATGACACACAGCAACTGCCTGTACTCCCAGCAATGTGACCTGCAGGCTTTCTACACTGCCGTCCTATAGCTTGTGACACTGCAGCGCTTATTCAGAGTCATTAATATATTATTATTATTATTATTTGTACTTGTATTTTACAATTGGGACAGTAATAAAAGAAGACTGGGTAATAACATACAGAAAAGGTGGAAGAAATAGTATACATATACATATATATAATTCTGATAATACAACTATACATTTTTATCGCCCTAAAGTCCAGTTAATTTAAATGTACTCAACACCTGTGCAAATTATGGCCCTCATTCAGAGCCGTACGCTCTGAGCAGAGCGCACGCTCTGAATGAGGGCCGGGCTCCATTTTCATGGAGCGTCCTCCTGGACGCTCGTATAGCTGTGGGTCACCACCCACAGGCTATACGAGCGTGCATTGTGATGGCCGCGATGGTCGAGACCATCGCGACCATCGAAATTGCGAGCCGGAGCCTGCGGTTGAGGTTTTCAACCGCAAGCTCCGGAGTGATTTTGGCTATCAGAGCCAAAATCACTCCCACTGACATCACTAGTGATGTCAGTGGGCCGGCTTCTGACGGGAGGCGTTCCCGTGGGAACGCCCCCATCAGGGAGGCACACCCCCAGCACGCCCACCAAAGGGGGCGTGCTGTCAATCAACATTGACAGCACGCCCCCTTTGATCGGACACAACGAGCGAAGGACTTTCCTTCGTTCGTCGCGTCTGGCGCATGCGCACGACGGAGCTCCCTCCGTCGTGCGCATGCTCAGTCCATAACATCGACCCACTTGCGAGCGGACAGCCGCTCGCGAGTGGGTCTGAATCAGGCCCTATATTATTAAGTGGCTGCAGTGATACAGTGTGGTGTGAAGCTGTGTAATTAGCTTTATGAGAGTGTGAAGTTAAAAAAGCTATTTTAATGGCACAAAGTCGAGGGCTAAAGTCTTTATTTTTGGTTTACTCTGCCGTGACCTCGTTTCCTAGGATTTACCTACAAAGTCTCGCCTTCTTATATACACTAGAGGATTTGCTGCTATAAGCTGCTGCAGAATTAACCACCAATTATAAAGCCTAAACGGTTATTTCTCACTATGCAGAACACAAAACATTGTAACTGAAGCTGAAAAGATCGTTCAGAAATGTGATCTTCTAGTAGCTGAAATCAGCTGTATCATTATGGGGCTTATTCCAGGCTTGCCTACCCTCCCGAATATCGGATGCCGCTTCTGACCCCCCGGAAATGCAGGCAAGCCTCCCAGCTGCTGCCTGCCCCCCCCGACTAGCTACTAGAAACCCCCGCAGCGGGGGGCCCGATGACGCGATTCGCGCTGAATCGTGTCATCGTGGCACTACCCTCTGCTTCACAATGCCTTTATTTTCGGCATTGTAAGAAGGGGCGAGAGCCATGATGACGCAATCATGCGGCTCCACCCCTGGCCCCACCCCCAACACGGATTCATTGCCCCCACTGTTTGCAGGCATTCAGCTCCCTCCCGGAAGGAGGGAGCTGAATGTCGGCAAGTATGGCTTATTTATCATCACATGAACATTTTCACCTTCCTCTTGCGTAATGGCCCACTGTCCCCATACACTAGTATCACAGATATCTCCTACTTACCTCCTTCTCCCGGAATGTCCCGCTGTCCCCATACACTAGTTTAACAGATATCTCCTGCTTACCTTTCTCTCCCGGAATGTCCCGCTGTCCCCATACACTAGTATCACAGATATCTCCTACTTACCTTTCTCTCCCAGAATGGCCCTCGGTCCACATACACTAGTATCACAGATATCTCCTGCTTACCTTTTTCTCCTGGAATGGCCCGCTGTCCCCATACACTAGTATCACAGATATCTCCTGCTTACCTTTCTCTCCCGGAATGGCCCGCTGTCCCCATACACTAGTATCACAGATATCTCCTACTTACCTTTCTCTCCCGGAATGGCCTGCTGTCCCCATACACTAGTATCAAAGATATCTCCTGCTTACCTTTCTCTCCCGGAATGGCACGCTGTCCCCATACACTAGTATCACAGATATCTCCTACTTACCTTTCTCTCCCGGAATGGCCCGCTGTCCCCATACACTAGTATCACAGATATCTCCTGCTTACCTTTCTCTCCCAGAATGGCCCGCGGTCCACATAACTAGTATCACAGATATCTCCTGCTTTCCTTTCTCTCCCGGAATGGCCCGCTGTCCCCATACACTAGTATCACAGATATCTCCTGCTTACCTTTCTCTCCCAGAATGGCCCGCTGTCCCCATACACTAGTATCACAGATATCTCCTACTTACCTTTCTCTCCCGGAATGGCCCGCTGTCCCCATACACTAGTATCACAGATATCTCCTGCTTACCTTTCTCTCCCGGAATGGCCCGCTGTCCCCATACACTAGTATCACAGATATCCTGCTTACCTTCCTCTCCCGGAATGGCCGCTGTCCCCATACACTAGTATCACAGATATCTCCTGCTTACCTTTCTCTCCCAGAATGTCCCGCTGTCCCCATACACTAGTTTCACAGATATCTCCTTACCTTCCTCTCCCGGAATGTCCCGCTGTCCCCTTACACTAGTATCACAGATATCTCCTGCTTACCTTCCTCTCCCGGAATGGCCTGCTGTCCCCATACACTAGTATTACAGATATCTCCTGCTTACCTCTCTCTCCCGGAATGGCCGCTGTCCCCATACACTAGTATCACAGATATCTCCAGCTTACCTTTCTTTCCCGGAATGGCCCCTGTCCCCATACACTAGTATCACAGATATTCCCTACTTACCTTTCTCTACCAGAATGGCCCGCTATCCCCATACATTGGTATGCGGGCAGAATCATCAAGCTCTATGAAAATACAATATTTTGGTAGCTTGAGTGCGGGAGTATTCGCCATCTTCAGATGGCGTTTGCTCCCGCTTGTGTATCGCAGCAACCCACTCCTTCCCTATGGGAAAGCGGTACGGATTGCGAAGATGGATCCACCCCTGTCTGGCTTCTGCCGCCAGACATCGGAGCTCTTGTGCGCATGCGTGACCTGTAGGTCACTGCTCCGAAAAGAGTAGTGAAGCCACTGGTGGGAAAGTTTATTTTTGGATCAGCTGTCTCCGCGCTGGAGCAATGCTGAATTGTTCTGGATTCCGCAGCGATTTAGATTGTTAATTACCAGATCCCGATAATTAACATCATGAATGAACCCATATGGGGCCTATTCATCATCACTTAATTTCTCCAAAAGCAGGTGAAAATTTATATTTTCACATGCAATTGTACAAATTAAGTTATCGGGCCATTCATTAAGAAGGTAAAGAAAATGATATCGCAGGTATATCCTACTTACCTTCCTCTCGCGGAATGGCCTGCTGCAGAGCCGTACCTAGGGTGGTGCGACCTGGCCATGGCACAGGGCACGGCAGGGCAGGGGGCGCTGTGTGGGCCTGTCAATATTCTGTTTATTATCATTCTCACTTGTAGCTTCCTCTTATTTCATCCCCAGCATTTCCTGGCCTCTCCTATCTCTTCCCTGGCCCTTCCCAATGAGGCCATGGTCCTCTCTCAGGTGCACTATATTATGTCCCTATTTATCCCCAGCATCTCCTGGCCTCCCCTATCTTTTCCCTGGCTCTTCCCCATGAGGCCATGGCCCTCTCTCAGGTGCACTATATTATGTCCCTATTTATCCCCAGCATCTCCTGGCCTCCCCTATCTCTTCCCTGGCTCTTCCCCATGAGGCCATGGCCCTCTCTCAGGTGCGCTATATTATGTCCCTATTTATCCCCAGCATCTCCTGGCCTCTCCTATCTCTTCCCTGGCCCTTCCCAATGAGGCCATGGTCCTCTCTCACTATATTATCCCCAGCATCTCCTGGCCTCCCCTATCTCTTCCCTGGCTCTTCCCCATGAGGCCATGGCCCTCTCTCAGGTGCACTATATTATGTCCCTATTTATCCCCAGCATCACCTGGCCTCCCCTATCTCTTCCCTGGCTCTTCCCCATGAGGCCATGGCCCTCTATCAGGTGCGCTATATTATGTCCCTATTTATCCCCAGCATCTCCTGGCCTCCCCTATCTCTTCCCTGGCCCTTCCCAATGAGGCCATGGTCCTCTCTCTGGTGCACTATATTATGTCCCTATTTATCCCCAGCATCTCCTGGCCTCCCCTATCTCTTCCCTGGCTCTTCCCCATGAGGCCATGGCCCTCTCTCAGGTGCACTATATTATGTCCCTATTTATCCCCAGCATCTCCTGGCCTCCCCTATCTCTTTCCTGGCCCTTCCCCGTGAGGCCATGGCCCTCTCTCAGGTGCACTATATTATGTCCCTATTTATCCCCAGCATCTCCTAGCCTCCGCTATCTCTTCCCTGGTCCTTCCCCATGAGGCCATGGCCCTCTTTTGGGTGTCCGTATTTGAAAGATAGAGAAGGTGGGGGGGTCACCAATGCTCTTTCTGGCACAAGGCACCAAAAAACCTAGTTATGGCTCTGGTCCGCTGTCCCCATATTATAGTATGGGGACAGAATTAATCAAGCTTGATTGCGGGAACATTCGCCAGCTTCAGATGGCGAGTGCTATCACTACCCGCTTCTTCCCTATAGAAAGGAGTCCCGGGTTGCGATGAGGGATCCTTTTGGATCCCATCGCTCCTGTCTGGCTCTTTCCGCCGGACATCGTGGCTCTTGTGCGCATGCGTTACCAGTGAAGCCACTCACCGGGACAGCTGATTTTTGGGTCAGCTGTCTCCGTGTCGGAGCAATGATGAATTGCTCTGGTGTCTGCAGCAATTTAGAATGTTAATTTAACATGTTAACATCATGAACAGGCCCCTAAGTGTGTCGGCATAGCGTATGTTTCTCTCATATATTAAAATTATTAATTTTCCAGTGGACAAAATGACAATTATTCTTAAAATGCTGTATATAGCTTGTTGCAGTTTCCATACCTTGAAGGAACTTTCTTTTGACCAACATGGAGTGAGTGAAGAAAGAAAGAGAGTAAATCATAACTGAATAAATTATGTTCCCTAAACACATGAATGCAAATGTGTTATTTTTTGTTGTACAAGGTCTAAGAGGTTCTCAGTTGCTAGATATAGACTACAGTATATTTGAGATTAGGGAATTGTATATTAAACTTAGATGGTTTTTAAGAGGCTCCTGAAACTGTGAGAAAAAAACTGCATTAATTCTTATCAAAATTTACTACGGCTGAAATTCTCTGAAATACCTCATCCTTGACCAAAAAACTTGCAACTAGTTGGATAAGTCCCTAAGGGGTCTGTTTATATAGTTGAAGATTCCCAGCAGGTCAATACTCACAGTGGGAACTCTACGCACACTGCAGGAACTCTATGCACACTGCGGGAACTCTACGCACACTGCGGGAACTCTACTCACACTGCGGGATCTCTACTCAGACTGCGGGAATTCTACGCACACTGCGGGAACTCTACGCACACTGCGGGAACTCTCTCACACTGCGGGAACTCTACGCACACTGCGGGAACTCTACGCACACTGCGGGAACTCTACTCACACTGCAGGAACTGTATGCACACTGCAGGAACTCTACGGACTCTGTGGGAACTCTACTCACACTGCGGGAACTCTACTCACTCTGCGGGAACTCTACTCACACTGCGGGAACTCTACGCACACTGCAGGAACTCTACTCACCCTGCGGGAACTCTACGCACACTGCGGGAACTCTACGCACACTGCGGGAACTCTACTCAGACTGCGGTAACTCTACTCACACTGCGGGAACTCTACGCACTCTGCAGGAACTCTACTCACACTGCAGTAACTGTACGTACACTGCAGGAACTCTACTAACACTGCGGGAACTCTACGCACTCTGCAGGAACTCTACTCACACTGCAGTAACTGTACGTACACTGCAGGAACTCTACTAACACTGCGGGAACTCTACTCACACTGCAGGAACTGTATGCACACTGCAGGAACTCTACGGACTCTGTGGGAACTCTACTCACACTGCGGGAACTCTACTCACTCTGCGGGAACTCTACTCACACTGCGGGAACTCTACGCACACTGCGGGAACTCTACGCACACTGCAGGAACTCTACTCACCCTGCGGGAACTCTACGCACACTGCGGGAACTCTACGCACACTGCGGGAACTCTACTCAGACTGCGGTAACTCTACTCACACTGCGGGAACTCTACGCACTCTGCAGGAACTCTACTCACACTGCAGTAACTGTACGTACACTGCAGGAACTCTACTAACACTGCGGGAACTCTACTCACTCTGCCGGAACTGTACTCACTCTGCGGGAACTCTATTCACTCTGTGGGAACTCTACACACTCTGCGGGAACTCTACTCACTCTGCGGGAACTCTACTCACTCTGCGGGAACTATACACACACTGCGGGAACTCTACTCTTATTGCTGGAACTCTACTCATACTACTGGAACTCTCGCCAACTGCGGGAACTCTACTCACTCTGTGGGAACTCTGCACACACTTCCGAACTCTACTCACTCTCCGGGAACTCTACTCATTCTGCGGGAACTCTACTCACTCTGCGGGAACTCTACACACACTGCCGGAACTCTAATCACTCTGCGGGAATTCTATTCACACTGTGCGAATTCTTCTCACTCTGCGGGAACTCTACACACACTGCAGGAACTCTACTCCTACTGCCAGAACTCTACCCATACTGCTGGAACTCTCGCATACAGCAGTAACTCTTTGCACACTGCGGGAACTCTAAGCACACTGTGGGAAGTCAACACACATTGCCAGAACACTTGCACACAAGGAACTCTACACATGCTATGGGAACTTAAAGGAACTAAAAACACACTGCAGGAACTCTATGTACTCTGCAGGAACTCTATGTACTCTGCAGGAACTCTATGTACTCTGCGGGAACTCTACTGTAGGCACTCTCGCGTAGCTGCAGGATTTTCGTTGGGGCTCTGCAATCATGAAGTTTGGCAGAAGATCTGTACTGCTGCGATAAGTGATAAATAAATAGACCCCAAGTAACAAAATACAAAGACTCATTAAATGATAGAGGGATACAGAGTAAATAGACTTCTACAGTATCTGTCCCTCATTTCTGCTGTGTCCCATCATCTCTTCCATGTCTCTATATTTCTCCTTCACTGTCACTTGTCACTCAGCAAGCGATAACTGGCTGATGTCTCCTGCTGATGTCTCCAATGCAATGCAAATAAATATATAATAGCTCACTGGCACATAAAGGAGGGATACAATGCAAATACATATATAATAGATCACTGGCTCAGCAAGGAGGGACATAATGCATATACATATATAATAGCTCACTGGCTCAGCAAGGAGGGACACAATGCAAATACATACATAATAGATCACTGGCTCAGCAAGGAGGGACAAAATGCATATACATATATAATAGATCACTGGCTCAGCAAGGAGGGACACAATGCAAATACATATATAATAGATCACTGGCTCAGCAAGGAGGGACACAATGCAAATACATATATAATAGCTCACTGGCTCAGCAAGGAGGGACAAAATGCAAATACATATATAATAGCTCACTGGCTCAGCAAGGAGGGACATAATGCAAATACATATATAATAGCTCACTGGCACATAAAGGAGGGACACAATGCATATACATATATAATAGATCACTGGCTCAGCAAGGAGGGACACAATGCAAATACATATATAATAGCTCACTGGCTCAGCAAGGAGGGACACAATACAAATACATATATAATAGCTCACTGGCTCAGCAAGGAGGGACACAATGCAAATACATATATAATAGATCACTGGCTCAGCAAGGAGGGACACGATGCAAATACATATATAATAGCTCACTGGCTCAGCAAGGAGGGACACAATGCAAATACATATATAATAGCTCACTGGCTCATAAAGGAGGGACACAATGCATATACATATATAATAGATCACTGGCTCAGCAAGGAGGGACACAATGCAAATACATATATAATAGCTCACTGGCTCAGTAGGGACACAATGCATATACATATATAATAGCTCACTGGCTCAGCAAGGAGGGACACAATGCAAATACATATATAATAGCTCACTGGCTCAGCAAGTAGGGACACAATGCAAATACATATATAATAGCTCACTGGCTCAGTAGGGACACAATGCATATACATATATAATAGCTCACTGGCTCAGCAAGGAGGGACACAATGCAAATACATATATAATAGCTCACTGGCTCAGTAGGGACACAATGCATATACATATATAATAGCTCACTGGCTCAGCAAGGAGGGACACAATGCAAATACATATATAATAGCTCACTGGCTCAGCAAGGAGGGACACAATGCAAATACATATATAATAGCTCACTGGTACATAAAGGAGGGACACAATGCATATACATATATAATAGCTCACTGGCTCTGCAAGGAGGGACACAATGCAAATACACATATAATAGCTCACTGGCTCAGCAAGTAGGGACACAATGCAAATACATATATAATAGCTCACTGGCTCAGTAGGGACACAATGCATATACATATATAATAGCTCACTGGCTCAGCAAGGAGGGACACAATGCAAATACATATATAATAGCTCACTGGCTCAGCAAGGAGGGACACAATGCAAATACATATATAATAACTCACTGGCTCTGCAAGGAGGGACACAATGCAAATACATATATAATAGCTCACTGGCTCAGCAAGTAGGGACACAATGCAAATACATATATAATAGCTCACTGGCTCTGCAAGGAGGGACACAATGCAAATACATATATAATAGCTCACTGGCTCAGCAAGTAGGGACACAATGCAAATACATATATAATAGCTCACTGGCTCAGCAAGGAGGGACACAATGCAAATACATATATAATAGCTCACTGGCTCAGTAGGGACACAATGCAAATACATATATAATAGCTCACTGGCTCAGCAAGTAGGGACACAATGCAAATACATATATAATAGCTCACTGGCTCAGCAAGGAGGGACACAATGCAAATACATATATAATAGCTCACTGGCACATAAAGGAGGGATACAATGCAAATACATATATAATAGCTCACTGGCTCAGCAAGGAGGGACACAATGCAAATACATATATAATAGCTCACTGGCTCAGCAAGGAGGGACACAATGCAAATACATATATAATAGCTCACTGGCTCAGCAAGTAGGGACACAATGCAAATACATATATAATAGCTCACTGGCTCAGCAAGTAGGGACACAATGCAAATACATATATAATAGCTCACTGGCTCAGCAAGGAGGGACACAATGCAAATACATATATAATAGCTCACTGGCACATAAAGGAGGGATACAATGCAAATACATATATAATAGCTCACTGGCTCAGCAAGGAGGGACACAATGCAAATACATATATAATAGCTCACTGGCTCAGCAAGGAGGGACACAATGCAAATACATATATGATAGCTCACTGGCTCAGTAAGGAGGGACACGATGCTTAAAGGAGAAGGGGTTCAGATCTCAATCACTGATCACTTGTGATACCCTGGTTATTTATAGAGAGGAGCAGGCCAATAACTGCTCCACAACCACCAATCAGCTAATTTTAGGCATGACTCCGGTCGCATAGCCCGGGTTGCACCATTTACACTGCACCATTACCCAGGTCCATCCTGGGCAGTTCCAGATTAAGGTCCTCATGGGCCTGGAGCTGAAATCTATGAAGGGCCTATTGTGTACTATCGCAGGGGGTGTGACTACTGATATGGGGGTGTGACCAGCAATGTGGTAGCGTGGTCTGTGTCGTGGGGTGTGGCTAGCATCATGGAGAATAGCTACCCACATACATTGAACCATCTTAATCTCCCTCCCCTTTTTGATTATATGAAGCACACACCTGTTCTATAAAAAATAAATATTATTAAATATTAAAATAAAGTATGTGAACCGTGACTGCAAAATAAGTGACCTGTGCTTTAATTAAGCTCACTGTCTCAGCCCGACCTCGCAGCGTGCAAAATCACGGGTTGTGTATAAGGTAATTCTGCTTCATATTTCTAGTAATGATGAAGAACTCAATCATATTACCAGAGATATTAATCGCCTATTACACATCCACGTTATATATATATATATGGGATGTGCAGGCTCGGATTCGTTCGGATTTTCCCGCCAAATTGGGATTTTTCCCGCCAAAAATCTGCTCTCAGAAAGAGCCAGAATGTCATCCTTCATGGACTTTTGTCAAGGAATGATGACGTTTGCCCATGAAATATGACGTTTTGCCTCTTTGTGAGACCCGATTTTTGGAGGGAAAAAAATCCAAATACTATATATATATATAAAATATATACTAACAATAGCGTTACTAACACTGAAACGTTGATTATATCCGTTTATCTATGCCTGCTATTGCACCGAGTGCCGCACCTCACTCTACTGCATGCTTTGCTTTTGTTGTGAGGGCATCGGCCAATGTGTATGTATGTGTAAATATTTATTTAGATATATACACACACATACAGTTTATTTATATATATATACACACACACAAAAACTCTTGCGGTCCGGCACTCTTCCTGTATGAGACAACTCGCTCCGGTGCCCTCAGCAACGGGGGAATTGCAAATAGAACAATAACGCTGCGGCACTCAGAGACTGATGTTTGAATAATATATTAAATAGTGTCACATATTAAAACCCGACGTTTCGAAGCTCTAAGCTCCTTTTTCACACCTTGAAAAAGGAAATTAGAGCTTTGAAACGTCGGGTTTTTAATATGTGACACTATTTAATATATTATTCAAACATCAGTCTCTGAGTGCCGCAGCGTTATTGTTCTATTTATATATATATACACAGTTTAAATGTGTGTGTGTGTGTGTGTGCGTGTGTATATATATATATATATATATACATACACACACAAATATAGTTTATATATATATATATATGCACACACATTTAGTTTATATATCTATATCCACACACAGTATATATACATAGTGTGTGTGTGTGTGTGTATATATATATTTTACACATATATATATACACACAGTTTATCTGTATATCACAGTATATTTATATATACACACACACACAAATATAGTTTATATATATATATATATATACACACACATTTAGTTTATATATCTATATCACACAGTATATTTACATATAATATATATATGTACACACAGTATATATACATAAATAGTGTGTGTGTGTGTGTATATATATATATATATATATATACACATATATATATATACACAGTTTATCTGTGTATATATCAAACACACATATAGATTATATACTGTATGTATATGTGTATGTATATATATATATATATATATATATATATATTATATATACACACACACAGTATTTACCTTGTGGCTAACCATGATTAGGCTGGGAGACTAAGTTTTGTACATATATATATATATATATATATATATATATACACACACACAGAATATATACACATCAGCAGCCTGGTATTAAGGATTGAAAAGTAGCTCACCTGTCACCTGTCACCTGTCACCTGTCACCTGTCACCTGTCACGGAGGAGCTGTGAGCCTGTGACTAAGGTGCTGCCAGTTGTCGGTGCACAGACAGGGGGGTGTTATGAGCGGCCAGGGGGGAGTTGGTCAGCCCTCAGGCTGCTGCAGAAGGATGGTGCATGGCCTCGGACAGGCTACATTAGGACGCGGTGCGCTGGTGGTGGCGGGCGGGACGTGTGACATCACATGCAGTGATACGTTGGCTCCGCTGCTGCCATTTCGGTGTTACTAGCGCTGGGAGGGCTAGAGAAGCCCAGCCCTCCATTGCGCTGCCCTTACGGTATGTTTGCTCACCGGCATTCCGGTGTCACAGTCGGGATGGGGGGGGGGAGGGTAATGCGCGGCGGGGGGGGCGGGGTCGGCCCTGAGGCTGCTGCAGAAGGAAAGAAAAATTCCTTTCTACAGCAGCAGACACACAAATCAGAGGGCTGTGGGCTGTGGGCCTATTCTGATTGTAGGCCTGGAGCTGTAGCTCCGTCAGCCCCATTACTAATCCAGCCATGATCCTGGGTCTGACCCTGGTAGCTACCTGGGTTGGATTGCCGGGTCAGTTGACCCGGGTTATTTTTCAGGGACCCTTTTACACTTAGCTGCGACCCGGTTAGACCCAGAAATAACCCAGGTGTTTGCTCTGGTGTAAAAGCGGCATTAGATGGACACCATAGCAGATTATATAATAGATACTGTGGGGAGAGCTCGGTTGGTACATAGCTCATGGGGGAGACACCTAGGGCTACCAGACTACACGCCTGACTCTGACTGCACCCTTGCTAACGTATATTTAAAACAGAATTTTATAATAAATGATAATATATCTCTGTTTGGTTGTTTCCTATGTTTGTTTTCTCATATATTCAGGTAAATATGGATTTGTTATTGGGTCTTTAAAATCCACTCATTGCTGTAAGCAATAAATCTCAGCCTTGTTTTCATTCGTCAGATAGCAGAGCCACTTCTTCATGTAGAGGCTTGCAATCTATTCAAGGCTCTTCCACTCTATGGCGGTGTTAATTTAAAACTGCAGCGAAGGAGACATATATATTATTGGCGTGCAAGGGTTGAAGGAGCATGTCAGCGGCAATGCCCGTGGAGAAGGCTGTAATCTTCCCGTGCATCTGGAGTGGTCTTGTTATCCTCTTATCAAAGCTCTCTGTATCCCTTTGTTTATTGAAGAAGACAGAGAGACGGTGTAAAGATTGCTTAGTCAGGAATATCAGCCCTGTTGGCAGGGGAGTGATTGCCAGTTGAAAAACAAGGCATTATTGCTCATTTTTTCCCTCTTATTAGTTTGATTACATTTGCAAATCAAATCAATCCATCAGACATGATCAGGCCTCGTCCGCATTTCAAGGAATAGTAATCTCCGTCTAATAAGATGCAAATGTGTCACATTGGTAAGTAACCAATAAATCACAGTCTTGTCTTTGGCAATCATTAAATATCAGAACCAACAGTCAATTTTTAGTATTTTCAATTTGCGATATGCCTCTGGAATATAAAGATAGATGGACGTAATTACACAAACCAAACACTATTTCAGTTCATTCCAGACAGCAAATTTAGTGGAAGGTATAACTGGCTTGTCATCACACTACATTATTCCTGTCGGTTCATGCAAAGTTCACCTACAAGCCTCAAATGGACATTGCTCTTTTCTGCACTCCCCTAACTATGTCCCTACTGCCACCCAAACTTTAACAAATGACTTAACTGGGGCATCTTTTCATCAGTGCCAGGGAGGCAAAATGCTGGAAACATTAACAGGTTTTCAGGCACAAACTGTTGATTCCCGCCAAGCGCACAGAATTTTCCTGCAGAGTTATCAAAAAGTTCTTCTCGCTTCAAGTTGTTTTTTTTTTTTATCCTTAAAAGTAATTAATTTTATTTGGTTTACTACAGATACAGATATACTGTATATCATAGATTAGATGCTTTGTTATTGGCCGTAGTTATAGAATTCTGAGACCTGATAATGGAAATTCCTTCTGCCAAATTTACTACATTCCAACATTGATCTGAGATTAGACTGCGCCGGCTGCGTTTAACCTTTTTTGGAGGCTGAGACGATGTACATGACTATTACCGGCACCTGTAATGGACCCGGATGATCCTGTCTCTTGTCTTTTGTGTATGCCGGGGTCAAAGGAAGATCCAACTTTTGTGTTTCATTTAGCAGATTAACAGCGATGGTTAAACCATCAATGAGTGAGAGACGCCTGTCGGGATTTCTCTGTTTGGGGTCCTCTTGTCTCCTCTCACCAAGCTGATAACAAGCGCTGAATAGGTAACAATTACCTCTGCATCTGTAAATATGTTCCGCTCATGCCCTGCGGCATTATTAGACACCTTCCAATAGTCTTTGCTTAATTAATTGGACTTGGAAGACTACCCAGGCAGTAAGCCATATCTTTCTTATTAACAGTCTATAAAGCAGAGTCCCGGCACTAAGTGTCATGGTCATGTGGGGCCGGGGAGCATAGACCTCGCGCTACTGAGAGCAGAAATCATTGTGGAATAATTTTACATAAATTATACAAACAGTAAAACTTAAGTTGGGTTTCGCAGTCCTGATTCCTTTTATTGTCCGGTAGAGAACACTTCCTGCTGGGGTCATCTGTGCCAACAGTCAGGCTGCGTGTTCTCTCCTCCGAGGAGGCTGAACATGAGTTCCTGCTGGGGTCAGCTGTGCCAACAGTCAGGCTGCATGTTCTCTCCTCCGAGGAGGCTGAACATGAGTTCCTGCTGGGGTCAGCTGTGCCAACAGTCAGGCTGCGTGTTCTCTCCTCCGAGGAGGCTGAACATGAGTTCCTGATGGGGTCAGCTGTGCCAACAGTCAGGCTGCGTGTTCTCTCCTCCGAGGAGGCTGAACATGAGTTCCTGGTGGGGTCAGCTGTGCCAACAGTCAGGCTGCATGTTCTCTCCTCCGAGGAGGCTGAACATGAGTTCCTGCTGGGGTCAGCTGTGCCAACAGTCAGGCTGCATGTTCTCTCCTCCGAGGAGGCTGAACATGAGTTCCTGGTGGGGTCAGCTGTGCCAACAGTCAGGCTGCATGTTCTCTCCTCCGAGGAGGCTGAACATGAGTTCCTGGTGGGGTCAGCTGTGCCAACAGTCAGGCTGCATGTTCTCTCCTCCGAGGAGGCTGAACATGAGTTCCTGCTGGGGTCAGCTGTGCCAACAGTCAGGCTGCATGTTTTCTCCTCTGTGAAGGCTGAACATGAGTTCCTGCTGGGGTCAGCTGTGCCAACAGTCAGGCTGTATGTTCTCTCCACCGAGGAGGCTGAACATGAGTTCCTGCTGGGGTCAGCTGTGCCAACAGCCAGGCTGCATGTTCTCTCCTCTGTGAAGGCTGAACATGAGTTCCTGATGGGGTCAGCTGTGCCAACAGTCAGGCTGCATGTTCTCTCCTCCGAGGAGGCTGAACATGAGTTCCTGGTGGGGTCAGCTGTGCCAACAGTCAGGCTGCATGTTCTCTCCTCCGAGGAGGCTGAACATGAGTTCCTGCTGGGGTCAGCTGTGCCAACAGTCAGGCTGCATGTTTTCTCCTCTGTGAAGGCTGAACATGAGTTCCTGCTGGGGTCAGCTGTGCCAACAGTCAGGCTGCATGTTCTCTCCACCGAGGAGGCTGAACATGAGTTCCTGCTGGGGTCAGCTGTGCCAACAGCCAGGCTGCATGTTCTCTCCTCTGTGAAGGCTGAACATGAGTTCCTGATGGGGTCAGCTGTGCCAACAGTCAGGCTGCATGTTCTCTCCTCCGAGGAGGCTGAACATGAGTTCCTGGTGGGGTCAGCTGTGCCAACAGTCAGGCTGCATGTTCTCTCCTCCGAGGAGGCTGAACATGAGTTCCTGCTGGGGTCAGCTGTGCCAACAGTCAGGCTGCATGTTTTCTCCTCTGTGAAGGCTGAACATGAGTTCCTGCTGGGGTCAGCTGTGCCAACAGTCAGGCTGCATGTTCTCTCCACCGAGGAGGCTGAACATGAGTTCCTGCTGGGGTCAGCTGTGCCAACAGTCAGGCTGCATGTTCTCTCCTCCGAGGAGGCTGAACATGAGTTCCTGCTGGGGTCAGCTGTGCCAACAGTCAGGCTGCGTGTTCTCTCCTCCGCGCAGGCTGAACATGAGTTCCTGCTGGGGTCAGCTGTGCCAACAGTCAGGCTGCGTGTTCTCTCCTCCACGAAGGCTGAACATGAGTTCCTGCTGGGGTCAGTTGTGCCTACAGTCAGGCTGCATGTTCTCTCCTCCGCGAAGGCTGAACATGAGTTCCTGCTGGGGTCAGTTGTGCCTACAGTCAGGCTGCATGTTCTCTCCTCCGCGAAGGCTGAACATGAGTTCCTGATGGGGTCAGCTGTGCCAACAGCCAGGCTGCATGTTCTCTCCTCCGAGGAGGCTGAACATGAGTTCCTGCTGGGGTCAGCTGTGCCAACAGTCAGGCTGCATGTTTTCTCCTCCGAGGAGGCTGAACATGAGTTCCTGGTTGGGTCAGCTGTGCCAACAGTCAGGCTGCATGTTCTCTCCTCCGAGGAGGCTGAACATGAGTTCCTGCTGGGGTCAGCTGTGCCAACAGTCAGGCTGCATGTTCTCTCCTCCGAGGAGGCTGAACATGAGTTCCTGGTGGGGTCAGCTGTGCCAACAGTCAGGCTGCATGTTCTCTCCTCCGAGGAGGCTGAACATGAGTTCCTGCTGGGGTCAGCTGTGCCAACAGTCAGGCTGCATGTTTTCTCCTCTGTGAAGGCTGAACATGAGTTCCTGGTGGGGTCAGCTGTGCCAACAGTCAGGCTGCATGTTCTCTCCACCGAGGAGGCTGAACATGAGTTCCTGCTGGGGTCAGCTGTGCCAACAGTCAGGCTGCATGTTTTCTACTCTGTGAAGGCTGAACATGAGTTCCTGCTGGGGTCAGCTGTGCCAACAGACAGGCTGCGTGTTCTCTCCTCCGAGGAGGCTGAACATGAGTTCCTGCTGGGGTCAGCTGTGCCAACAGTCAGGCTGCATGTTCTCTCCTCCGAGGAGGCTGAACATGAGTTCCTGCTGGGGTCAGCTGTGCCAACAGTCAGGCTGCGTGTTCTCTCTTCCGCGCAGGCTGAACATGAGTTCCTGCTGGGGTCAGCTGTGCCAACAGACAGGCTGCGTGTTCTCTCCTCCACGCAGGCTGAACATGAGTTCCTGCTGGGGTCAGCTGTGCCAACAGTCAGGCTGCATGTTCTCTCCTCCGCGAAGGCTGAACATGAGTTCCTGCTGGGGTCAGCTGTGCCAACAGTCAGGCTGCATGTTCTCTCCTCCGAGGAGGCTGAACATGAGTTCCTGCTGGGGTCAGCTGTGCCAACAGTTAGGCTGTGTGTGCTCTCCTCCGCGAAGGCTGAACATGAGTTCCTCTGGGGTCAGCTGTGCCAACAGTCAGGCTGCATGTTCTCTCCTCCGCGAAAGTTGAACATGAGTTCCTGCTGGGGTCATCTGTGCCAACAGTCAGGCTGCATGTTCTCTCCTCCGCGAAGGCTGAACATGAGTTCCTGCTGGGGTCAGCTGTGCCAACAGTCAGGCTGCATGTTCTCTCCTCCGAGGAGGCTGAACATGAGTTCCTGCTGGGGTCAGCTGTGCCAACAGTCAGGCTGCATGTTCTCTCCTCCGAGGAGGCTGAATATGAGTTCCTGCTGGGGTCAGCTGTGCCAACAGTCAGGCTTCATGTTCTCTCCTCCGCGAAGTCTGAACATGAGTTCCTGCTGGGGTCAGCTGTGCCAACAGTCAGGCTGCATGTTCTCTCCTCCGAGGAGGCTGAACATGAGTTCCTGCTGGGGTCAGCTGTGCCAACAGTCAGGCTGCATGTTCTCTCCTCCGAGGAGGCTGAACATGAGTTCCTGCTGGGGTCAGCTGTGCCAACAGTCAGGCTGCATGTTCTCTCCTCCGCGAAGGCTGAACATGAGTCTCTAACATGGCAGTAATTGGGCAGGCCACTATACAAAGTGAGAGACTTAGGGGTCTATTTACTATGCACTGTTAGGAGAAGTGAAAAGTGAAGAGTGAAAAGTGATAAGGTGCCAGCCAATCAGCTCCTAACTGCCATCTCACAGGCTGTGTTTGAAAAATGACAGTTGGGAGCTGATTGGCTGGCACATTATCACTTTTCACTCTTCACTTTTCACTTCTCCTAACACTGCTTAGTAAATAGACCCCTTAGCGTGACTGACACATTGTAGCATAAACGTACTGCCACATAAGCGATAATGGTTTGACCAACGTCAATTCTCAATAACAATTTATTGAAATAGCCACAGGAATTACGCAATCTCAAGTGAGCCAAATGGATTATTTCCATCTTATAATTAAGAGTTGACATGAAACTCATTCAGGGCCAACCAGGAGGGTCGTTGACTTAGCGTCCAATAAGCCATTTGTGAGGGCTGCAGATTATCGACCTGCAGATAGTTAACAAGATACCTGGTTAGTTAGATTGAGAGGTCTAGGCCTGGGGAGATGACTGAGGAGGCCCCTGGGAGAGGGGAGAATATCTAGTGCAGGAAAATTGTGGAAAACTAATAATGTCATTTTTGTTAGTGTCAACAAGAATTGATTTTTGTTCTGTTTTAAAAATAACTAAGCTGCACCGTAAGCTGGGGGAAATGTGATATGATTGTACTGTATACTGTATATGTGAGTCTGTGTGTGTTCTTTAAGTATCGGAGTGCACTGTGTGTGCATATATACAGTATATATATATATATATATATATATATTATATACCCGTGTGTGTGTGTGTGTATAGTGTATGTTTCGTATAGATTTGTGTGTTCTGTAAGTATCGGAGTGCACTGTGAGCCTGATTCTGCAAGGATCGCTATTCTGCTAGAACGCACACACCACAGTTGCTAATATCAGCGGTGAAATGCGAATGTTTGTAATCGCATTGCGATCACAGCTTACCATAAGGACGTCCACTTCCCCTTACACACAGCCGTATACTTGGGCAACATAGCGAAATAATCGGTAACATCGGACCCATATGCACATGTAATGCAGGTCAGACCTCACTCAGGAATTGCTAATTTCAGGTCATGCTATGAGGCCTCTGCGTATGGTATTGCAATGGATAATTTATGCACGCCCCTGCATCGCTGTCCCAACGCACTGGCATGCCTGCGTTCGCCAGACCACCCCCCCTCGTCACCACCCACAAACGACACTTCCTGTCAATCACTGTGCTCGCGGTCTGCGTTGTCTCTGCATTGCAGTTCCCATCGCAATTGCTAGTTCGCGCACGCGCATTGCGATGCATACGCATGCGCAGTGCAGAAGCATCGGCCGAGTGCGAGCGTTCTCTCCTTTGCGTTCTTTGCTGAATCAGGTCCTGTGTGTGCATATATATATATATATATATATATATATATATATTGTATATATGTATGTATGTGTGAGCTTGTGTGTGTATTACTAAATAATACTGTGTTGAAATGTTCAAAAAGCCCAAATTATACTTACACATTGATGACCAGTTATTCTGGTGGCGTAAGTTCATCCCAGATGCCCAGAGGCAAGTTATCAATTAGTGCCCCCTATCCCCCATATTTACAGCCCTAAGTGGGGTGAATATATTGTGGATGATGGAGGAGGTGCCCCTTCAGTGCTGGCGCCCGGCGGCAGGCGCCTCCATTGTCTCCCATACTTCTGCCCCTGAGTTATTCATTAATAATGTGCTTCATGTTAATTACTACAAATTGCTGAATACATTTATTATTGCTAATAGTAAGTTAGTAATTATTGTATTAGTTGGTGGTGCACAATAACAGGTTTACAAATTGAGGTTCACCTAGGAAAATCTGTGGGGGGAATTGAGGTCTGTGTGTTGTGCCGCCAGGTGTTACCGCGATGCCTGTCTGCGCGCGTCACAGTATAATACAGTAGGTAATGTTTGCATATTTTCCTGTACACCTCAATGGGGAGGCGAGGAAGTGAAAATGTTGCTCATGGAGAGACGTCATGTGACCGTTCTGCCGGCACACCGCGCATCGGGCTCACAATACACTACTCTCCCCTATAATAGAATCTGGTTCTGTTCCATATGAGGTCAATAGAGGAAAGCCAATACTTACCTGTAATCAGAGGTGCTCGTGTCTTTGCAGCAGGAACTAGCTGTCATCGCTCTGAATAGACAGCAATTCCGTCAAAACACCCATGACTCGCCATCAGGACCCTTAGTGTATGTTGGACGGAACCTCCATGTGGCGCTCAGTTACACCCACTCAGCTGCATGTGGGGATACAGCTGAGATACATACAACTCTTCACCCGTAGGTGCTCCAAGAAATGTATGTAGGTCAGTAAAGGTAGGGGTGTGTGAACCGTGCCATTACCAAGGCCGCAGAGCCCTGCGGGCGGCTCTGACGCTGCCCCGCGTCCACCGGCATCTGACTAACGGTGCCTAGAGCAGCACCTTGCGTCCATTAGCCCATACACTCTATATAGAGCACAAGGGTGCACTGGTTAGCTTTGCTGGCACACGGCATTTCTATTCCAAACATTTTGCGTGGAGTTTTTATGTCCACTCCATGTGTAAATATATATATTATATACATATATATATATACAGTACTGTATATTTATATATACTCGGTGTATGTATATGAGACTCACATTCATTTACAACGTGACTCTCTCTAGTTTTCTCATACTTTTTTTTTATTTATTTTAGTCTTTTTATGCACTTAAAAGCTTGATAAGCTTGCTTAATTAATTTCAAATTGCCTGCTGGTGATTTCGTGGTCTATTAATTTTCTATCCAACAAGCCTCTCACCCTGAAATCTTTCATTTATTTGCCTGAATTAAAGAAAAAAAAATGTTCCAAAACCAGTGAAGGAAAAAAGGGATTTTATTTAACACAGTGTGTAAAAATCATAATTACAACATAATATGAATTATTAAACGCTGGCTAATCATTAGATCCATGAGCCGGTCTTGGCATTCACAGGCCCACATCCAGGGCAGAGCCGGCATTTGCCAAAAACTCCTCAAAGTTTATGGGGGTCCCTGGATCTTGGTGGCTTTGGCCAGGTATAAATTCCGTTGCTGTCCCCATGTTGATAAAAAGTTTATTTTCGGGTAGAGTCTGGTTGAAGTGGAAGTTTTTGAGCCCCACGTCCCATTTGGGCTCATCGTCTTCTTCTTTAGGCACCAGCGTTTAAATAGGACACATCTATTGTTCCCTCTTTAATATCTCGACAGAGGGATGTGCCGTAACCGTGCAATACACGTCTACAGTATGACTCTTATTCAAGGAGGCGTAGGGAAGAGTAATGCCGCGTCTTCTATCTCTTAGTCGGACGACAACATCATCGATCTTCTTCCCCTTTGATTTTTTTTGATGGCCGAGACCTTCAAGTAAGAAGCTGCCTCTTTACAAAATCACACACGGCGAGAGGGGAAGCCCTTCATTCAGTCATCTCCCCCCAACGGCCAGCCATCCTTTACTCTCCATCATCCCCGGGCAATGAGACTGCATTTGTGTGTAGATTTATAGTGTTTTATATGTATGGCTTTATCTGTTGGTAGCTATTATAGCCGCCTTGGCTGGATACTGTTTGGTCTCTGATAGATCTGCGTGTAGTTCATCAAAGGGGAGCAGAGTGGCTAAAAGCCATTGGGTCCAGCTGATGATGAAATACGAGCCATCAGCCCTGGTAATGGCTGTAAAATTTCATAATTACACGGCCTTTATTACATTGCATAATGATCCTGAAGCAGTATGGAACAATTAATTAAGATTTTCAAGCGTGGCTCTTTCAGAAATTAAAAGGTGCTGGGCAATGAGGAATCGGGGCCGCGCTGGAAATGTCTCTCTGCAGCATAAAGGAGCCTCACTCCCGTAATAACGGCGTGATGTGTTTGTGTCTATGTAGCGACTAGTGACAGTGGAATTTCATCTTGCAACTGCTAAAGGGCAATAAATTCATTTAAGATCCTGACACATCGACAGACATTTCAGAGAAAGAGTTATTGCTTGCTTCCTGTCTCTCTGAATATATGATGTCCGCGGCTCCTTACTGCCAATTTTTATGAATACATGTTTGATAACATCTATATCTTTGGATTATACCTTTTTCTTCTCTCCAGTTCCATCACTTTGCATTCAGAAATTCTATTTTTTTTTTTTGGTCTTGTGGAATAAAAAACAAATCATATTACCATTATAGAAGGTGAGAAGAGATATCGGAGGGACGGCCAGAATGGCGAATGCATACATTGTACGCTATAGTCAATATACTATACATTCGTGTTATACAGTATATATGTTTTTTTTTTACCAGTGATGACAAAAAGAAAACATTAAGGAAAAATGTACGTTTCTATGAATAACGGCGATCCGTGGACTGGTCGCTGCATAATATAGTGGAGGGCGCGAAGATAAACAGATATGAAATTTGGGACATTTTTTTTTTTTTTTACATTTCTATTTTTTAAAAGTAGCTAATTCAGCAATGTAATTCTTAAACGACTTTCTATAAAACAAAAACTTTCTTTAATTATTTTTATTATTTTAAAATTTTGTTTGCTTGGAAGATTGAAGAAAGTTTAGTGAATCGATTTGCCCAAAAATTGAACTGCGGTCCCAATAGCGCAATTTGTCCCAAGTCACAGGCAACTGACTTGGGACAAATACGCATTGGTGCCCTCTAACCTTCAAGAGGGTCACATATTACGCTCACTCTCAATAGTAAGGTAATAATAAATCAAACACATTTAATCAAAGAGAGAAAAATGTCTGTAATAATGTATCAGCAGACATTATAAACTACTGTAGAGTTTGATTTTGCTGAAAACTGAAGACACCTGAACTTTGGGATTCCGCGTCGAACTGAGTCCCGGGTGGATTACATTGGGGTTGCGAGTAGAACGAAGTCCTGGCTCGGTCACTTTGGTGTTCTGAGTGGAACTGAGCCTCGACTCGGCTCTCGGAATTCGCATCTATGAAACGGATCTCGCATGTTTTGGATTAGCATTTACGTCCCTCCCTTGTGATTTCAGGTGCTATGAGGTGGTCAAAATTGACTAGGAATGACTGGAAATGACTATAAATGAATGTTATTGATGTTAGTAATACTATAGGAGCAAAAACAGGTCCAAGTTACATGATTTTAGCTCTTTTTACAAGTTTTTAAAGAAATCCAAAACCAAAACCAAATCCGAACCAAATCGCTTTAAGGTGCTTTTGCCAAAACCAAAACACGATCACGATTTAGAACCAAAAGCAAAACACGGGGTCTGCGCTCATCTGTATTATATAAACAAGTGTTACAAGCTACAGTATAAAAATTACATTTTACAATAAAGTAGGATGTAGCTTTGGGCCACGGGTGACGGCTCAGATGTCCCATCGCTGCACTAACCAAACTAAACACCCAAAACCAATGGCGGCTCCAGGGGTGGGGCTACAGCACAGTCCAAAATTCAAATAGGGGAACCACACCAACTGCCATTTAGAACACTGCCAAGCATAGATGGCCGGGGCTCACTGGCAGTTGGTGCGGCTCCCCTATTTCAGTTTTGGACTGTGCTGCAGCCCCACCCTGGAGCCGCAATTGCCCAAAACCATTGAGCTCCAGAATATTTGGTTCCTCTGCAGCAAATGTCAAAAAACAGTATCTGGCCCTCCTACATCACGCCTATCTTTAGTCCCATGCCGCGCTTTCAGTGTCGAGATTCTGGCACTCGGCATTCCGGCCGCCGGCATCCTGACTACACGGTATATGATATGCTTATGGCCGCCAGAGCTCCCGTCGTTCATTGAGAGCTCCTTCCATTCCGTCCCCATCTATTATTATTACTAAGGTTCCAAGACTTTATGGGATGGGACCATTGGTTCCCAAGATTTTCCTGTGCCCCATCCCCTTTGATAAAACGGTTCCAGTGGCGTCCATACGATATAGGACACCTTGCTCCACCATAGCCTCCTATTTTATTACCACCAGTATGTGAGGTTTACTTGTATTTTATTTACACCTAATGTTTTTGTTTTTATGGATCATTCTGTGATCTCCTGACTATTCTTATTGTACCCTCTGTCCCGCTGGGGTTTATCCTGGCTCTCCCCCTCCTCTCTCCCTGTTTTCCCTTCTGCCATATTTTACATTTTATATTTTTTATATTTGATACAATTCCATTGTTAAAAGGAAACAACCAAAAAGTCAGTCTCACAACTTCGCTACCAAGCCAACAACTTCTGCTAGTATATATATATATAATATATAGGTTAAATGGCGTCCCAAATTTATATTTACCCTTGTCACTTTGCCTGCACATGTTAGTGATATTCCCCTTGCCAGCTCTCAGGCACACACACACACATATACACAAAACAGTTTTTGAAAATTAATATTTATGTCAAGAGGGGATTAGCTTTGTAAAGTCAATTTCCTCCTTTTTTCGGGAAACGTATTCCCTTAATAAGAGTTTTCCGATCCGCTGTCTGTCTTGCTCGCACACGGGGTGTCACTGCCTTTAAAACACTTGTCACACTTTAATGGAAACAAAATTTTCTATCAGGCAGAGCTGCAATGTCATTCTGCCGCCCCTTGCTGTGTCGGCAATAGTGAAAATGACAGAGCGCCTCTCAGTAGGGGTAATTAAAATGTAAATATTGATATTTTATTATTTGAAATGACTTTCCAGTGCGGCATTTAATATCTCTCCATCTGTGCCGCTCTGTTTAGTGGTCACTTTAGTGCAGCTCGGGGAAGGCAGGCGACGGTTTGATCCCCGTTATGTCAAAATGCTTGTTGCTGCTTAATTTTGATATCTAATTAAGTGGAAAAGTACAGTCCACACTGTAATCCATGGCATCTTAACCAGCTGCTAGGGTATATTTAGAATTAATCTCCACTATGGAATCATCCTAATGTATGCAATTAAGAGTCTGCCGATGGCTAATTAGGTATATTAGATTCAGGCAGATTCTTCCCTTTTTGCCTTCCATTTTTTGGACTCTTAAATACTTAAATCTTCCCCACAGTGGTGGCTTTAACCCCTCCGTCGCCGGACACAATATAAAACTGTGCAGAAGGCGAACACTTTGCGGACCTGCAGAGCAGACGTAGAAATGCATCCTTACGGTCTGTCACGCGCGGGATGTGCGAGCCCTCATTACAGTTTCAAAGCCACCTCGGTAAAA
Source organism: Taudactylus pleione (assembly GCA_031769625.1). Classification (NCBI taxonomy): domain Eukaryota; kingdom Metazoa; phylum Chordata; class Amphibia; order Anura; family Myobatrachidae; genus Taudactylus; species Taudactylus pleione. The sequence continues at coordinate 569,474 of JAUIMM010001618.1, forward strand.
CGCTCTGTGCCACCCTTCTAGTGTTGCCGGCCTGGTAGGTAATGCGCCTGCGAATAGAGTAACATAAATCACTTTCAATTCCATCTTCTCTGCACTACAGGGACCAGCTCATTCCCTTCAACATTTTTCCTAAAATACTCTTCACTTTTGCCTCCATCATATCTTAAATTAATCGTGATAGTGAGGAGACATCGGAACTGTTTTTTATTATGTGTCTCTAATGTACAGCTAAGGAAATGCTCATTCCCACCTGCGTTACACATGCGGATGGTATAAGGCACCCTGTGAAACGGTAGGCCTGTTATCTAATATATATGTGAGAGGACTCTGGCTTGCATTTAGTAAATTGCTCAGGTGATCCCATCACAGTACTGTAGGTGTTGCAGCCCCCAGAAGCCATTTCCACAGGAAGCTCCCTTGCACGTTGCGTAATATTGTGCATATTTGGGGACAAATAGACACACGAGCTAAGAAAGTGTCATTTGTGCTCTGCGACGCAGGTTTTGCACTTTCACCGATTAGAAGGAGGAAAATCGTCACATAGGAAAATCTAAATGACTTCTGTCAGTCGATAGGTTCTCCAGAGCAGTGTGCCCAGGCCAAAAATCAGGTCTTAGTGCATTCAGAGTCGCTCACAAGTGGCGCACAGACATGGCAGTAAGTTACAAGTCCTACTTATGAAAGAAGCACATTTCTGTTTGATACAAGTATATCGTGGGTCATAAAACAGCAAATGTCTGAAGTTGCTAGAAGTAGATCAAAGAAATGAGTAGAAACCCAACAAGTTGGCCAAAGAAGTGATCAGTCATAGGGGCCTATTCATCAGCACTAAATGGCCCGTCGCCATGCGGAAATTCTAGTCTCCGCATATTTTATATTCATCATCAGGGGTCCCAAATGGACCACCTGATATTCAGTAAACTCCGAAAGCCGAGAGTTTTCGGAGTTTGCTTGCGAGAACAAGAGCCATCTTCAGATTCAAGTTTTCCCCGATGATGAATAGGCCCCATAGACATTGTCAGATCCAATCGGTCCCTTCTATGGAAGCGAGGTGTGAGTGGAACAAACCAGGTGCCAGCGCGCAAGAGTTGGTGACTGTAGAAACGTTTACAGCGCTCAATGAAAACTAAAATGACATGTCGACACCTAGAACAGTAATAGTACATTTCAGTAAAAGCCCAAATGCACAGCGCAGTTACTGTCATGCACAACAATCTTGAGAAAATCACTTCTAAACTTTTGCCCCCCACATCTCTACCCGAGCAGCCGGCAGAAACCCACTCCGACCCAGAGAGGCCGTACAAACTCCACACAGATAGTGCTCTGGTCAGAATCAAAACCATGACTCCAGCTCGGTAAGGAAGCAATGCTAGCCACTGGGTCACCATGTACATTTAATGGCTGTATATGCAATACAGACATGAAGGGGGCTTATTTTTTTTTTTTTTTTTATCTTTTTTTACCCTTCCTCATGAAATAGAGATTTCCAGCAGCGAGCTGCTGTGTGGAGTAGAACTTGCAGCTCTGTAACATAATGTGACATCAGAGAGTGCTGGAACAAAGCCAGGCCGGTGACTGATGCCTTCAAACACTCTTTATAAATAGGTCATCTGGAGGCAAAGTGATGGGAGTCATTTTTTACTTTCTTTTTTTTTTTGTACGAATAGTGCTCCATGTATCTTTGTAATGAATTCTCCCCTGTAGACGCTATTAGCAGTGCGAGGAGCAACGCCAATAATAGCAGCCACTAATCCATTAATTCTACTTTAGAAATAGTCGTTCTTAAAATCCAAAATTGCGGCCATGGAGCAGGCGTAGACTAATGAAATTGTTACATCTCGTCTCCCGAGCCTTCAAAAATAATATTCAAACAAAAACACCTATTGAAATGCGATGCAATATTTTTCTTGGTATAAATCAATGCAAACTTACATTAGCCTTCGTTTTTATTTCTGGAGCGCATATTTTATTCATTATTATTATTAATTCTACATACTAGAATGACTTATTATTATAGTAGTTAACTGATGCATGAGTAAGTCTCCCAAGTACCATATTATGTTTGTAGTTTGTTATTACTATAATAACTCCGGTGTTATCATTGCGACGTCCTTTCTGTCCTGTAGAGAAGATATTACGGCACACTCACAGGAAAATACAACGGGGGAATTGTGATATGTTAGCAGATGGACGGATGGGGGGAAAGGATTGCCACTTTTTCTGATGACTGTCTTACCCCTGAAGGTATAAAGGCCAGGCTATAATGACTTGGCAATGCTAGGGCCCGAGAGCCTGCACAGTTGACCCAGTAGTGGGTATATTCATAAACACTGGCTCATATGGAGATTACAAGTCTTGCAAAAGGAAACATCGCAAATCAGCCACTGCCGCAGGGAATCACACAGCAGAGCTAGAAACTCCACGAGCTCTAATCGGGGGGCATCAGGACCACCGCATACGTGTCAGACGGCTTCATCTGGCTACATATGTGTGTGTTATTCTCTAAACTATAATCCACCCTGATGGAAAAAATATCTACTATTGTATTAGAGAAAAAAACAAAAACATTTATATGAAAATAACCATAGTAAAACAACTTACAGAACACAAGTGCAGCTTGGACAAAAAGCATAGCAAATTGTTCTGCTGGTAATAATAGCGAATGTTCTGAAGAAATATTAAAAATATAGACCTACACTTGGAGGTGGGTCTGAGTGCTGGGAGCCTGTTTCACCCCCTACTCACTGTAACTCTCCCCTCACTACAATAAGCTTCAGCGTCCATTGATTCTCCTACTTGCATCATGGTGTCTTCTCCTGCTGCTGGTGACTGAGGGCCTGATTCAGAACCGGACGCTCTGAAAGAGCGTTCGCTCTGAATCAGGGCGTTTTTTTTTGTTTTGTGCGGCCTCCTGGCCGCTCGCATAGCTGTGGGTGACCACCCACAGCTATAGCGAGCGGCCAGGATGATGGTCGCGATGGTCAAGACCATCGCGACCATCGGGCTTGCAACGAGACCCTTGAGGTAGGGTCTCATTCATCGCAAGCCCCAGAGAGCTTTCGGCGACGGATTGCCCGTCACTAGCCGGGTCTCGTACATGCGCACGACGGAGCCGGCTCCGTCGTGCGCATCGCTGTGGGCCACCGTCGACCCAGTTGCGAGCGCTCATTGCTTGCGACCAGGTCTGAATCAGGCCCTGAGCTCCAATCTCTAAACACTGCAGGGCACTTCCTGGTCACATGACACATGCAAGGTGTCCATGAGTGCTCAAGGCACGACACCATACTCGGAGGCATGCCTCTATTAGTTCTCATTTTCAGTGCAGCTTACTGCTTGTGGTGTGGCCCCGCCCCCAGCTCTGCATGCAGTGTCTGACTATACAGAAGTGAGGCTGAGCTGTTGCTGCCTCATCTCTCATCTCCCTGCAGTCCCAGGGAGCTCCACAAAGCTGGTGAGTGTAAACTATAAAAATTATTACAATAAACAAAGAAGATGTTTTTAAGTTATAAATATCTTCTTTGTATTATTCCAATTATTTTCATCAAATTTCAGAAGTATGACAGGGGCCTCTGCCTTCCCTGGCTACACGTCCCCTTTGTCAGGATACTGAACCCGTCCTCAAAATGTTCCACGACGGAGGTCTATGGAATAATGGAGAGTGTTACACTGCAGGTCTGGGCACCTCTGCACAAACGTTTGGAGCTACAAAGCTGTCAGTTATACCCCTTTCAGACATACAACCCGGGAAATTTCCTGCTCAGACCCGGGAATTTCTCCTGTGCAAATTCCCGGGTATTTGGTCGAGACCCCCCTTTCACACTGCAGTGTCTACCCGGGAAATTCCCAGGTAGACCCCTTTCAGACATAAGCCAGGTTTTTTAGTTTTAAATATTACCTGCCTCTCCTCTGCTCTTCCTAACCTATCCCCTCTCCGGCTGCCGCTGATGATGTCATCATCATGCAGCAGGCAGCCATCCAATCAAAGTGCAGCCTCTATCTATAATATAATAACTCCTATCTGCCCTGGTGGTCCAGCGGGAGTGCGGGCGGCCCGCTGTGGCTGCAAACCACCGGCGGTCTCCAGCGCCGGTGTGAGGACCCGGCCATGGTCGCTGACTCGTTTGTCAGCGCCACAGCCACCGGTGCGGGGGGTGATGAGCAGCAGCGCAGAGTGTCCTACAGGACGCTCTGCGCTGTCAATGTAAAAGCTGCTTGGTGCTGCCCGGGAGTAGTAAATTCCCGGGTAGCACCATTCAGACAGAAGCAGGGTAATTTCCCGGGACTTAAACCCTGGTCGATTGCAGGGGCGACTACTCGGGAACATGTTCCCGGGTAGGCACCTTTCAGACAGACTCGGGTACCCGGGAATTTGGCCGAGGCAGGCCAAATTCCCGGGATTCTCGAGATGTCTGAAAGGGGTATTATTGTCATACTTTGGAGTACAAGAAAACACTGTAATTGTTGTTAAAAATAATCCTCAATTGCATCTTGCGATCTTTCTAAATATATTTAAAATTAGTGACATTGTGCTTGCTGAGAAACTCTTGTAAGGTGTAAGTGAGTGGGTCTGGACAGATTATTAAGTTCAATTGAATCATCTGTTCATATGAGATGTCCCCAGTTGTGAAGTGAGCAAGAATAGATTATGGGACTCCTCACAGCAGCACTTAGTATTTCAGTAGATGGGTGTGATGGCCATGAGTCATGATTTGAGGCTGGGAGTGGAGGGCAGACGGAACACTGATCAGTGGAGGTAGCAGGGTCCCCCCAACACAGTGCAGTGATGTTAAGCCCCAAATCACAAAGTTGGTGATGTCAAATGCATCCAACTTCTTGTTTCTGTACAATGCTAAAGGTACCAGCGGCCACCATTGTCCTGACGTGGCTTCCATAATCTTACCTCAAGAATCATTTCCAGTAGAACATTAAGTGGTTGATTCAGTTAGGTACGAATCAGGTTGCGGAATATGATCCTGCATCACTGCTAGTTTGGCGATTTTTGTTCGCCCCCCCTATAGAGGTATGCATAAAAATCCAGGGAATACTGGATATGGCAAATATGTGTAAGCACCCTCATGGCTGTCAATGCAACACCTACCTGAATTGCCACAGGAGTGTAGTTGTAAAATTGACTAGAACTAGATAAATGTCAGTATTACCCAGAAAACGAGGGAACCATTGCAAGTGCCTTACCTGCCCTGATATCCTCAGCACCACTCTGGCGGTCCCCCCATTAAATATGTTTCACTATTCTTGGCCAGGTAGAACTCCATTTTAATTACGATAATGCTAATGATACTTTAACAGGGCGTAATGTTTGGCAGTGTTGGAGAAGATGCAAATCACTAACATTTGTGAGGGACTTCATGTTGTTAGTGATAATGAGCACCGTTATTTTTATATAAATTGTTCATTTAGTTGGTTACCTGTTAAAATTCATTACAAAGCCCTGGAACATAAGTGGCGTTCTCAATTATCCCGTCCCGAAGCTGGGCTTCATTAACACTTTCTGAAATAGCTGGAATGAAAGGTCACAACGTGAGCGAGCGGGCGGCCTCTTTGCTGTTTGTAAATGCCCAATTTACAGCTTTTAAATTGTTGCAGAACATACTTAGTATTGCTGAATGAATCTTGTGCCTCGCTCCTCCTGACAAGTGAATATTTGTTTAGTGGGATCTATTGTCCTTAATGGATTGAGAGGGACAAGTGCTGTGACTGCTGGTACTGCCGTCTGATAGAAGTGATGTACAGCTAATAGCATGCACCGGATTGCACTCAGCGCTGCAGTAACCCAACTGCTCTGCAAGTACGCTATGAAAGATATCAGATAGTATTATGTTACATTTACTGGGCTCTAGTCTGCAAAACTCATGAAACCTAAGGGGCCCATACATTGATAAACAATCGGCCCAACTCTGCATTTTGCCGATGATTTTGTACAAAAAAAAGGCCATCTCTGGGCTTCACCAATCGCCAATTCTGACCAAAAAAAAAAAGATTTGAATCGGCAAATTAGGATTTCCAACATATTGGATTTTACCAATTTTTTTTTGCAAAATCATCAGGAAAAAACCCAGAATTTGTCCGAATGACTGGTATGAGCCCCATCGCAGGCAGGAAATGTTCATTATGAGTGAATAAAGTCTAATTGCAGTTCTTGACACAGACCATCACTTGCAAATTATCCTCTGGTGCATGCTGCTCTGTGGGATTGAGTATTTGTGTCTCCCCTTCCCCACCCCAGCCCCCCTCACCATCACCCTTTGTTTTTAGCTCTGTGGCCTCTTAATGCCCCCATACATCAGAGATTGATTGCAGCAATTGTGCAATTTGCAATCAATTGTGTATAAAAATCTTTCCCTTTTTCAATCGATTGTGGCAATTCTGCAATCTGCAATCGATTGAAAAAGGGAAAGATTTTTATACACAATCGATTGCAAATTGCACGATTGCTACAATCCATCTCTGATGTATGGGGGCCTTTAGCCTCTGTGATTGCAGTTGGGAGAGATTACGTTGCAGCTGGTTTCTCCTGTGCTGCTTGTCCCTAAGTACAAGAGCTCATTAAGCACCACAGGTCAGATATCGGTATATGTTATAAAACACGGATACAGTTTAGGGGCATTTACCTGCCTGTATTGGAGCCTGTACCCCCCACCCTGACCAAAAGCACCACTAGCCCCTATTGAGTGCTGTCCTGCATATTTATTATAACAATCACTTATTATTATTATTTGTAAATGAAGGTTGACTGTGACCTTAATCTATTCATCATCCTTAAAAGTAGATGAAAATACAAATTTTCACCTACTTTTGTAAAACTTTGGTGCTGCCCCCATTCATTAACCAGGTAAAGCAGGAGATTTCACTTCTACCTACTGCTTACCTGTCCTCCCCGAAGCGGATTGTGCCCCCCCATACACTAGCATGAGGACCTCATTCATCAAAATACGAAAACACATCATTTTCGGAATTTGATTACGAGAACGGCCGCCATCCTCAGATGGCGCCTGTTCTCGATCCCCTGCTCCTTCCTATGGGAAGGAGCCCCAACTTGCGAAGAGGGATACATTGGGATCCCTCCGCCCCTGTTTGGCTGCGTCCGCTGGTCATCTGGGTTTTTGTGCGCATGTGTGAGCCACAGTTCAGACTCGGCAGTGTATAGTTTCACTGCTACAATAGAACCGGCAGGGACGTATTTATAATGGGTGCACGAGTCCCTGGGTCCAGGGGGGCCCAAACTGCACACCATTTTTCCCACACCGTGGCCATTTTTCTGGCGTTATGCACATGCGCAGTATGGAAAACACCGGGAAAATGGCGTGGCGGCACGTGACTTGTACATGCGCTGTAGACTCTGGGCACCGAGTGGGCTGTGCTCAATGCGCTGCCGGCCACTAGAGAGGGAGGGGAGGCCCCAGACGAAGGCTGCACTCCGCTCTTGAAATGCCACTGAGTACCCGTGATAGAGATGGCGGGACAGCGAATATTCGGATCAATTTCTCCGATGATTTTGTATCCACCACTGGCCGCGAGCTGAATACTAGAGATGGTCGCTGCATAAATCCCATAACCACAAACTGCTGGATATCGTCCATCACTTTCCCGCGAAACGCATAGGAAATAAATCTTGTGAAAGTGTTTCTAAACAGATTCACTGCCAGTGTACTCATGTAAAATGAGAGCCCCCCAACCCCACCCCCGGACGCCCACTTAGGTGTTATATAGAGGATCTGGTCATTTCCGCTGAGGGCCGTGTAATATCTGCAAGCAGGGGTAAATTATGTCAAATAAGAATTAAGAACAGACCAGGAATGGGGAGTGAGGTCCAGTCCCGTTCTCCGTCAGCGCGGTGCGGATAGGCATGAAGTGTTGACACAACAGTACAATGAGTCATTAGAGTATAATTAGCATTCAGCAGTGATGGGCACTGTTAGAGGAATGTCTAATGTGTCAGCTTTCAGACACACGAACAGCAGTCAGAGCATCAGAACTCTGCCGTCAGTGCCCTACTTTGCTGATTGTAGCAGGCGTTTGGGTGCGTTGAGACCGCTGAGAGCCAGCTCTGGTTTACAAGTGCACGGAGGGAATGCCTAACAGGGGTTAAATTCATATGCCTTTATTGCAGCCTATTTCTGTCAACACTCGGCTGCGGAAACAAACATTCATGCCTTGTGAAGTGAGAGTGTATTTTTGAAGGCTAGCCGTCAGATATTTTTTGTCCTTCACACTTTCCCATGCTTAGCCTTTTTTGTTAAGTTGACTGCAAAGTGCATCAGTTCGCTGGGCAAAAAAATAAAAAAGATAAATAAAATCAGAAGCACAAAGTAGCTGACAGCTGCCTATGGCGCTGTTGTCAAGCACATGGGATCTTAGCGCAAAATGGCAGGAGGGCTGGTAACCACATGCTTCACCCGATCCTTTCCCTGCCAGGAAGCCTCATTCTCTCCTGTTTTATTGCTCAGTTGTTTGAAAATGTCGCCCTTCACGTTGTCTGATTTAGGGGAACAAGTCTTTGGGGCTTTGGTACCTTAATGGACACTTTGTTACTGTGAGGTAAACTGCAAAAATAGTAAAAACAAACAAAATAGACAATTATTGCTGCCCTAGTATTGCTGCTATTATTGCTGCCTTACTGTACTGTAGCTGCCCTATTATTTCTGCCTTACTGTATTATAGCTACTCTATTATTGCTGCCTAACTGTATTATAGCTGCCCTATTATTTCTGCCTTACTGTATTATAGCTACTCTATTATTGCTGCCTAACTGTATTATAGCTGCCCTATTATTTCTGCTTTTCTGTATTATAGCTGCCCTAGTATTGCTGCTTTACTGTATTATAGCTGCCCTATTATTGCTGCCTAACTGTATTATATCTACCCTATTATTGCTGCCTTACTGTATTATAGCTACTCTATTATTGCTGCCTAACTGTATTATAGCTGCCCTATTATTGCTTCTTTACTGTATTATAGCTGCCCTATTATTGCTGCCTAACTGTATTATAGCTACCCTATTATTGCTGTCTATTATTGCTGCCTTACTATATTATAGCTACCCTATTATTACTGCCTAACTGTATTATAGCTGCCCTATTATTGCTGCCTTACTGTATTATAGCTACTCTATTATTGCTGCCTAACTGTATTATAGCTGCCCTATTTTTGCTGTCTATTATTGCTGCCTTACTGTATTATAGCTACTCTATTATTGCTGCCTAACTGTATTATAGCTGCCCTATTATTGCTGCTTTACTGTATTATAGCTGCCCTATTATTGCTGCCTAACTGTATTATAGCTACCCTATTATTGCTGCCTTACTGTATTATAGTTACTCTATTATTGCTGCCTAACTGTATTATAGCTGCCCTATTATTGCTGCTTTACTGTATTATAGCTGCCATATTATTGCTGCCTTACTATATTATAGCTACCCTATTATTGCTGCTTAACTGTATTATAGCTGCCCTATTATTGCTGCCTTACTGTATTATACCTACTCTATTATTGCTGCCTAACTGTATTATAGCTGCCCTATTATTGCTATCTATTATTGCTGCCTTACTGTATTATAGCTACTCTATTATTGCTGCCTAACTGTATTATAGCTGCCCTATTATTGCTGCTTTTCTGTATTATAGCTGCCCTATTATTGCTGCTTTACTGTATTATAGCTGCCCTATTATTGCTGCCTAACTGTATTATAGCTACCCTATTATTGCTGCCTTACTGTATTATAGCTACTCTATTATTGCTGCCTATCTGTATTATAGCTGCCCTATTATTGCTGCTTTACTGTATTATAGCTGCCCTATTATTGCTGCCTAACTGTATTATAGCTACCCTATTATTGCTGTCTATTATTGCTGCCTTACTATATTATAGCAACCCTATTATTGCTGCCTAACTGTATTATAGCTGTCCTATTATTGCTGCCTTACTGTATTATAGCTACTCTATTATTGCTGCCTTACTGTATTATAGCTGCCCTATTATTGCTGTCTATTATTGTTGCCTTACTGTATTATAGCTACCCTATTATTGCTGCCTAACTGTATTATAGCTGCCCTATTATCGCTGTCTATTATTGCTGCCTTACTGTATTATAGCTGCCCTATTATTGCTGCCTTACTGTATTATAGCTACCCTATTATTGCTGCCTAACTGTATTATAGCTGCCCTATTATTGCTGCCTAACTGTATTATAGCTGCCTTACTAGTGCTGTCTATTATTGCTGCCTTACTGTATTATAGCTACCTTATTATTGCTGCCTATTATTGCTGCCCTATCATTGCTGGCACGCCTGTGTTTCGCAGATCCCTCCCCCCATCACCTCCCACCAACGGCACTTCCTGTCAATCACTCTGTGATGGGTCTGCATGGTCACTGTGATCGCAGTGGCCGGTTCGTGCACACGCATTGCGATACATGCGCAGAACGCAACAATCGGCCAATTGCGTACGAGTTGCGATCGGTAATGAATCAGGCACTCTGAACATTGCATTGTCTACTCAAGAACGCTCCGTTACAGCCCAGTTACACCTAATCTGTCGCAGCGGAAATTCACTTCAGATGAGTGACTCTGAGTTACGTGTACTTGTGTGCACACCGGGTTCCAGAACACACGCAATATATGCGGCACAAACTAACTTACGTTGTGCTCTACATCAGCCCCTTAGTGCTGCATAATCAATAAAGACCTGAAATGGGTTAATGGTAGCATTTGTCCCCAGACTCGGGTCTCCGCAGCTCCTTCCCGCACTGCGCAGAAGATCCATGTTGGTGCCCGTTATACCGACATTACCAGTGACATATATGGAGCACTTCACTTGCCGCAGGGAATGGCCATTGAGCAGATGAAGCTCCTAACCACCCCTTCCCCTGGTATAAAATGGGTGGGTGGGCTCACTGGAAGCATTCAGTTGTGCCATTTGCTCACATGGATTATCACCCGCTAACAAATACGTAGGGCACTAGGTGAATGACAGAACAATAAGAATAATTAATAACCAATAATCTTAATTAAATGCAACGTTCTTGACCACAGCTGGACCGGATTAAAGAAAAAATAAAAAAATAAATATGTATATGTCTCATTTGTAGAAAATTGCTAAACTGAAATGACAGTCGTTCCCGGCTTGTGCTGCGATGTGCTGCAATATGCTGCGATGTTCTGCCAGTGGTGGGCACCCATCAGGTGTATAAGTGGGTATTGCACTGTACACTCATAAGGGTGTTGCCATCCCATTGAGTGCAGCCGAGACTAACGTAACGGGTCACAATGTGCTAATGGAAAGGGATTCAGGTCCAAAGTTCAGTCCTCCCGGCAGACACGCACATTGTGTACAGCTGGCGGAGAGCCGCCATGACGCTAAATAATCATCTTTGCACGCCACTGATCCTTAGTAAATGACTCCCGGTGTGTGTAATAAACAAACAGCAAATAACACAAAATCACAACATGTAAGAGTTTAATTTACTATATAATTAATTATAATTAATGATATCATTATAGATAACTGTATTAATTAACAACAAATTATAGTTTGATTAATGAAATGTTTTATTGATATACCCTTTTTATAATGAGTGCGTAAAAATCAGTGTATTTTGACTATGGGGTCTTCTCTATTTATTATGATAATTAACATTCCATCTCGATAGACACACCAGAGCAATTTATCTTTACACCGGTGTGGAGTTTTTTCACTGCTCTTTACGGAGCAGTGAGACAAGTGGACATGTGCGTCCTACAGGTCATGCATGCACACAAGAGCCCCAACGTCCAGTGGAAGGAGCCGGAGAGGGGCAGAGGGATCCCGAAGGATCCCTCTTCGCAACCCAGGACTCCTTCCAATAGGGAAGAAGCAGGTTGAGCGGCAAGTGTGGGAGCATTTGGGCATCTGAAGATGGTGAATGCCCCCGCAGTCAAAGTCTGAAAATATTGTATTTGATGAATTCCGTCCCCATACAGTACTAGTGTATGAGGACAGCGGCCATTCCAGGAGAGGGAGGTAAGCAGGAGATATCTGTGATACTAGTGTATGGGGACAGCGGCCATTCCGGGAGAGAAAGGTAAGCAGGAGATATCTGTGATACTAGTGTATGGGGACAGCGGCCATTCTGGGAGAGGGAGGTAAGCAGGAGATATCTGTGATACTAGTGTATGAGGACAGCGGCCATTCCGGGAGAGGGAGGTAAGCAGGAGATATCTGTGATACTAATGTATGGGGACAGCAGGCCATTCCGGGAGAGGGAGGTAAGCAGGAGATATCTGTGATACTAGTGTATGAGGACAGTGGGCCATTCCGTTAGCGAAAGGTAAGCAGGAGACATCTGTGATACTAGTGCTGAGTCTGCAGTTAACTGTGAGAGTGCTGAATCTGCAGTTAACCACAGGGTGTGATGGCATACCATATTTGTATTGCACAAAGAACACGTCCATTAAGGCGTCAGCCTTAATGATCGGAATTTTATTTTTTTAGTTTGAGTAGCACAAATCCAGTAGGTTTTGTGAAATTTCAGATCATGTATAAGAAGCCTTAACGGACTTGTGAAACCGTAAGGTTTATTGTCTATGGAATATATATATATATATATATATATATATATATAAAATCTTGTTTGCTTTGTGAGTTGTCCATATTTCTTAGAAGTAGCCAAGTGAGTATAGTTCTGCTGTATGTATGTACTATGTATATATATATATATATCCACTTTTATTCTCATCGTTACTATATTTATTGCTCAGGAGTACTGTATTTATTCTGCGTATTGATTCATCAAGATTCCATTTCATTAAAAACTTATATTTTGTAATTCATTAGCGAGTGTGCAGACATGTAGTCTGCACTACCACCCAACCAGCCAGAGATCCAGTGTCTATGAGAAGCATTGTGTCTTATCAACACATTTCACTCCTGTGCATTAACTTACACCAGTACATTTATTATTATAGTGTTCCTCAGATATCATTTATATCATCATTTTGTACTTGCAAAAAAAGCAACAAAAACAAGCAGTTGATAACAGAGATACAACAGGATTATAAGTACCTATAAAATTGTCTTTATCAACTCCAGCCACTGAGGAGAGAGTGACAGAGCTGGTAATGGGATAAATGCACGCGTTCGCCCATACGCAGAGTTGGACACTTCTTCTTTGTGCATCTGCCTCCTATTCGTACTCTCTGCTTGATACTCGTGATCACCATCAGGGCACAAACTGTAACACAAAGGTCGGTACATCCCGCCTCTCATTGGGTACATCCCGCCTCTCATTGGGTACATCCCGCCTCTCATTGGGTACATACCGCGGTTGAATGCAATGAAAATCACAAACCTCAGCTCTCCCGAGTTTAACACCCAGAATTCTCTCTGGCGTCCTTCTGTGGGGGGAGATGGGAGGGGCCCGATTGGATACTTCTCAGTGGAGGAGTTCCAATAATAAGCCCATAGGCTTCTATTGGGTAACGCCACCTGAAGATGGCGCTAGTACATCCCGTCCGATATAGGTTCCATCTCCTGTGACCATAAATGTCCTCTTGTAGTTCCACAATTACTCAGACACCAGGCACATCATGTTTAGTAGCATTCCTGCCCCCATCACTGTAGTTTCTTCCTAACGTCCCCATAAGTGGGCTTCCGTGACACTCACCATTGAGTTATCGGTAATCAGAAGATTTAGGAGAGCGCAACGGCAACGTCCTCAGCCCCCATTGTGACATCACTACAATATTCATCACCTTTTGCTTAATTAAACCCCACTGAGCGTCCTGAATCAGGGTGAGACCTGATATATAAACGGTTCGTTTGTAAATCGCAGAGACAAAAGAGAATGTGGAGGAACCTTAAGGTTTCTCTGCACGTAAATGTCAATATAGTGTCTTCTCCATCATCAGCACTAAATTCACATTGATGCCTCTTTTCTTCTCCGTATTGATCCCTTCATGAGAACGTAGATTTTTATCTGTTAATTAATGCGTCCTGAAACAGCGTTTGTATTAATCAGGCAGATAAGAAAAATTGGATGCCTGCACCCTGGCGACAACTATAAAAGTGCTTGCCCTGATAAAATCGTGAATGGACCTCAATAAAAAAAAAAAAGTTCCACCTTCCATTCAATAAACTAATCATCCCACTTTTAATTATGCGGTAGAAAGATGTGTGGAGATTGGGGAACGTGTAAATCTAATTATTTACTAACAGCAGTGCCTGGGAGGGGAGAGTAGACTGACATGGGATGGTGGCTGCAGGCTATGTGCTCCGTCCATCTGCTGCTGCTGCTGCGGAATATGACGAATCGCACTTCTTCAGGCGAGCGCAGCATTCTGAGCTCCAGTAACTGGGGGGGCATTTGTTTATCTTTGCTGAAATTCCGATTTGCAGAGGGAAAATGCAGCAGAACCAGTATCATTTGTGGGAAAGCCCAACTAAAAAAGTTTGTGAATTTACGGTTCCAATCTCCGGAAATCTGTCGGGAACCGTAGTAAATCACGTAACCGGATTTAAAAAAAAATAAATAAAAAATGAAGGAAAAAAAATATTAGTTTTGTTTCTAATTATTGTGCTTTCTGTAACCCGTCTGCAAGGAAAAGCTGTCATTTAAATGTTATGCTGAACAGAGAGGACATGAAGTGAAATGGATGTGGCTTTGTAGGTGGGATATTGGTTAAAAATGAAATAAAAAAGTCCAACTATTTATTGTAATCTGCGAGTAGATGTATCCTTCATTAACCTCATGGGCGCTGAGTGTAATGCATTTCAAATTAGGATCCAGAATAAACATAGGTTGTGTGAAATGGGGAGAGGAAGTATTACAGCCTGGTTAGATATTCTGTAACCCTAAATAAAATACTCCTGATGACATGCAGAATTAAAGTGTACCTGTTTTCTGTACACGGTGAAGGTAGTTATTTTGTTTCCAGAATCAAAAATCATACTATCAATTCATTAGAAGCTAGCCATATTACTGAGGCATGAGGCAGTAAGTACCTCATGCCTCAGCAATGTCGCTAGTTTCTAGTGAATTGATAAACTGCCTTTGTCCCCAAGAAGATGTCTATCACTGTGAGTCAGAGACACTCTTTAATTTGTTAATTCACACACTTTATTATTTATTTACTCTATTTACTAAGCCTGAGAGCCGTATTTAATTTGAGCCGAGCCGCGATACTTTTTCGCGTCCCGGACTTTTCGCTTACTTCACCTGTTTTGTAGGTGAAAAAGTATAGCGTGCGTGCCCACATTACCCCGTATTCAATTTGAAAGTAGGCGAAAACGGGATCTGGCGAAACTTGAACAGGTGGAAAGTCCTGTCAGATTTGGGGAAATCAGCCTGACAGCCCCCAAAAGATGCTCTGATATGGGGATTAGCTATGGTACCCCCCGATTTGGCTTGCTGAAGGTATTTGGTGTTTTTAAACGGGCTCAATAGCTGCTAAATAGCGTTTTTCTATACGTGGTGCAGAATAGTATTCAGGAGGATTTTTCCAGAAAATAACTTATCCCAGCAAATTTGGGGTACGTGAAAATAGGGGTCAGCATATTTTAAAGTTACTAAAGTGAAGTTGAAAAATTGTGAAATATACACCTGCCGCAACCCCCTGCAATGAAAAAACACCTGGGGCATACTTGGGGACCCCCCCAGAGTCAAGTTCGCTAGTTTTTAACTTTGTACCCCAACATTTTTTTTCGCCCCCTTTTTCAAAGTCATTTTTTGGGGTGTCCTTAAGTGTTTTTTTTTTTTTTAAATGTTGACACAGTTTACCTTTGGGGGACTGTCTGAAGGCTGCAGGGGGGTTCCCGCAACATTGCACCCCAAAACCCCAATTTTGCACTTTTTTCCGCCTGCAATATTCATAGGCGAAACTTTTTCGCCTAGTACATTGCATTGACTTTCCGCCTAGGGGTCAAAAGCAAAAGAGGCGAAAATGACATCATCGGCGAAAAAGTATCGCGGATCCGGACTTTTCACCTCAAATTGAATACGGGCCTTGGATGGAGATAAATTACCAACCAACCAACCAGCTCCTAACTGTCATTTTTCAAACACAGCCTGTGACATGGCAGGTAGGAGCTGATAGGCTGGTACTTAGTGACTTTATCTCCATTCAATGCTTAGTAAATAGGTCCCTTAAAATTGTATAGAACATTTTGCAGTGGATCGTCAGTAAAAGGCGGTTGCGGATAACGACAGACGTCGCTTTCTCTCTGTGTACACTCATTTACTCAGCATTCAGAATACGCTCCAGACGTGTCTTAAGACCCCCTTAAGAAAATCACTTCTAATCCCTTTTGATGGTTTTATTAAGTCCTTGTCATTGTCAGGTGCCAACTGGCAAACTTATGTACTTTACCAACAGGCCAAGGAAATTATTTCCCACTGTACGAGTAACGGTAATGCTTCTAATGTGACGGAGAACATTAACAGTCTGGTCTAATGCATGTAACATCTATTAACTCCCTATCTCACAGTCATGGAACGGATTCCAGACAGATTATATTCCTAAAAGTGTGTTACTGAGGCCACTGATTATCCAGCGTCACAAATAAAGTGATGATAAAAGGGCGTTCCCTCTGCAAAACGCATGGTACGGTATTTAATACTTACTGAGCTACACCCTGGGAATGCTGTAATACTCCCACGAGTTTAAGCTTGCCTACCCTCCCGATTTGGCCGGGAGCCTCCCTGCTCCCCGGAAAGGCAAGCAAGCCTCCGGCAGCCGCCATCCCTCCCTACCCCCCCCTCCCCGCAGAGTTAATATCAAACCCTCGCAGCGGGGTGCCCAGTGACGCCATTCGCGCTGAATCGCGTCACTGAGACCCGTCCCCCCGCTTTACAACGCAGTTTATTCCGGCATTGCGAAGAGGAGGCGGGGATGTGATCTCGCGGCCACGCCCCCAGCCTGCTTCGGCCACTCCCCCACAACAGCATTATTGTGCGGCCACGCCCCCCCGCTGTGAGCTGACATTCAACTCCCTCCCGGGAGGAGGGAGCTGAATGTCGGCAAGTATGGTGTTAGACCAGCCTCCCCGGATACCTCTGCGAATCGCGTCATTGTGGCCATGCCCCTGCTGCTTGTTGATGCGATTTGCGGCATTAGGCAGTATTAGACAGGGCGAAATGATGGTATTGGTGGCAGCACAGCCTCCCTGCACATCCCATCCGGGCCTTGGAGCGCAAGATTGCAAAATAGACAAGTTTGATACATTGTAATTTATAGCATCAAATAAGCATTTATTTAGTGTCTACGGGGCAGATTTACGTAACTTCTAGAGAAGAAAAGGGCAGGTGGTCATAGCAACCAATTCCTACTACCATGTAGCTGGTACAGTCTGTAATGTGATAGCTAGCCTCGGTTTGGTTGTTGCTATGGGTTACACCACTACTTCTTCTTTTGTCTCCTTTTTGTAGAAGTTTTAGCAAATAGACCAAAGTGTGTTACAATGGAAGGGGACACTGATTACTCTCATCCATAGGGCCGTATTAAGGTTTAACAAGTGAAATTGTACATACAGTATGACATGCTGGCGATGTTATTATACAGTATAATTTGGTATTCTATGTGTGGACTTGGTTCCCTGTGTGGCATTATGCATATGATGGCACTGTGCCCGCCGCACTGGTGATGCAGCTATGTGAGGGGGCCCTGGGTGGCAGCCTTATTGGTAATCTGGCACTGAGGTTTTAGCCTTTTAGATGAGTAGTAAGCTGCTGAATCTCTCTCCTGTCCTTAGCGCTGAGGGAGGGCTGTCTGCGAATACGGATAGGACACATTATTAAACTAGAATGACACCTACTGTGGCAGAAAGGTGACTGGTCCCCTTTCATTTTCATTCCTCGATGGCTGGAGAATCGCTGATCCCCGCCGTAGCCTCCGTGACATCACAGAAGGGATCCATCTAATCTGCTGCATTTGTGTTTGCAGCAATATTCAATGAAGAAATTGAAATGTTACTGTTACAAAGACCCGCGGTAAAAACATAAATAAATAAATGATTTAACCCGACAACGTGCAGCTTATCATGTGGCGCTAATGAGGAGGGGTAAAAGTGATAAGCGCTTGTTAAATAAAACAAATTATGGACTGTAAGATGTAATAGTAAAGTGACTGCAAAGTGTTTAATAATTATTATATAACACCTTTCACATGTTACGTATACAGTATGGGTGGATCCAAGGATAAAACCGGCCATTGCACGTGCTCTGCAAGCGTAGACATAAAGTACATAGCGACCATCCACCACAGGTCCTGCTATGGGGGACAGTAATTGCATTCAGTATTATTATTACTAGTAATAGTATTTGGACTCTCCAACACTGATTCTTTGTATTTGCAGCTAAAAATTCAAAAGAATGTATAATTCCTCTGACCAGTATTTTTGCAGAACCATTTGACATGTGCACTAAGTAACAGTGAGCGTATTGTTGGGAGTTTATTCCACTTTTTGTCATTTCCTCTCGTTACCCCAGGGTTCTCCACCTTGTCTCTCGCCGACCAGATGAGCCTCCTGCAGAGCGCGTGGATGGAGATCTTGATACTGGGCATCGTCTACCGGTCTCTCTCATTCGAAGACGAGTTGGTCTATGCTGAAGACTACATAATGGACGAAGACCAGTCGAAGCTGGCGGGGCTGCTGGAGCTGAATAACGCCATCTTGCAGCTTGTGAAGAAGTATAAGTGCATGAAGCTGGAGAAGGAGGAGTTTGTAACTCTTAAAGCTATAGCCCTCGCTAACTCAGGTCAGTCACCCGCATCCCCGTATTACAACTATTCTATAATTATACAACTATACATTGCAGGAGAGAAACCTCAGCTCACTCATCGCCCAAGGAAAATAAAATGTGTGGATTTAGTTGAAGTGTGGACCTTACACAGAGGGGAAGTGAGGAGATAGTGCCTCAGAGCACAGAGGGGAAGTGAGGAGATAGTGCCTCAGAGCACAGAGGGGAAGTGAGGAGATAGTGCCTCAGAGCACAGAGGGGAAGTGAGGAGATAGTGCCTCAGAGCACAGAGGGGAAGTGAGGAGATAGTGCCTCAGAGCACAGAGGGGAAGTGAGGAGATAGTGCCTCCGAGCACAGAGGGGAAGTGAGGAGATAGTGCCTCCGAGCACAGAGGGGAAGTGAGGAGATAGTGCCTCAGAGCACAGAGGGGAAGTGAGGAGATAGTGCCTCAGAGCACAGAGGGGAAGTGAGGAGATAGTGCCTCAGAGCACAGAGGGGAAGTGAGGAGATAGTGCCTCAGAGCACAGAGGGGAAGTGAGGAGATAGTGCCTCCGAGCACAGAGGGGAAGTGAGGAGATAGTGCCTCCGAGCACAGAGGGGAAGTGAGGAGATAGTGCCTCAGAGCACAGAGGGGAAGTGAGGAGATAGTGCCTCAGAGCACAGAGGGGAAGTGAGGAGATAGTGCCTCAGAGCACAGAGGGGAAGTGAGGAGATAGTGCCTCAGAGCACAGAGGGGAAGTGAGGAGATAGTGCCTCCGAGCACAGAGGGGAAGTGAGGAGATAGTGCCTCCGAGCACAGAGGGGAAGTGAGGAGACAGTGCCTCAGAGCACAGAGGGGAAGTGAGGAGATAGTGCCTCAGAGCACAGAGGGGAAGTGAGGAGATAGTGCCTCAGAGCACAGAGGGGAAGTGAGGAGATAGTGCCTCCGAGCACAGAGGGGAAGTGAGGAAATAGTGCCTCAGAGCACAGAGGGGAAGTGAGGAGATAGTGCCTGAGAGCACAGAGGGGAAGTGAGGAGATAGTGCCTCAGAGCACAGAGGGAAAGTGAGGAGATAGTGCCTCAAAGCCCAGAGGGGAAGTGAGGAGATAGTGCCTCAGAGCACAGAGGGGAAGTGAGGAAATAGTGCCTCAGAGCACAGAGGGGAAGTGAGGAGATAGTGCCTCAGAGCACAGAGGGGAAGTGAGGAGATAGTGCCTCCGAGCACAGAGGCCAGGTGTTTGCTCATCATTTGGTGGCTTTTTCACCCTTGGTTGGTGCCTGATGCACTAGATAATGCAGACAGGTAAATATATTGCCCTTCTTCACCAAAGCGGTAGAAACACACAAAAGTACAGGGTTGGACTGGCCCACAGGGGTACGGGAAATTTCCGGTGGGCCCCACTGCCTGAGGGCCCTACCACTTGTTCTAATGTCAGTTTCAAACTGTGCACTTGAACTATACATTGTTATTCTATTAGAGGGTCAGTGAATGGTCACTAATGTCTGTCCAAGCTTATGTGGGGGCTGGCCTCATCCCCTGTGGTAACTGACCATGCCCCAAGCATGGGCCCCTACCACTGGATTCTCCCGGTGGGCCCTTCATGCTCCAGTCCGACACTGCAAGAGTAGGATCTAAGGGTCTTATTCAGACCCGCTCGCGATCGCAGGACGCTCGCAAGTGGGTTGATGGTACCCAAATGCGCATGCGCACGACGGAGGGAGCTCTGTCGTGCGCATGCACGAGACCCGGATAGCGACAGCCAAGCTGTCGCTCCCGGTTCTCGCACAAAAGGGGGCGTGCTGTCGATGGTGATTGACAGTACGCCCCCTTTGGTGGGCGTGCCGGGGGCATGGCTGCCAGACGGAGGCGTTCCCATGGGAACGCCTACAGTCTAGGTCCGGCCCCACTGACATCACTAGTGATGTCAGTGGGAGTGATTTGGGCTCTGATAGTGCCAAAATCACTCCAGGGCTTGCGGCAGTGAGACCCTACCGCAGGGTCTCGTCGCAAGCCCGATGGTCTTGACCATCGCGACCATCATAATGAACACTCGCATAAGCTGTGGGTGGTAACCCACAGCTATGCGACCATCCAAAAGGCCGCTCCAAATTTAAATAGGACGGCCCTGGTCAGAGCGTCCGGCTCTGAATCAGGGCCTAAGACCACCAGAGCTGGAGTGCACATTAGTCATCCCAGGCTCCCAACAAGGGCCCTGAGGAGGCCGAATTACTTTAGCCCTTGCGCATCTTACTGTTTTTTTTCATATATAAAAATGGGGCAGTGAAGGGGTCAAAACACTACCTAGCCAGTGAAGGCTGGTGGAGAGGGACCCACTAGATGCGTTAGAGTAGTCCGTAGGCTTCAGATGACGTTAGCTACCGGGGAAAAACTCTGGAAGTCTTTGCATTTCAGAGCTTGGTAAATCTCACTGTATTGCAGCCCCATATAGAAGCCGATGGAGGCTGCTCTCGCATTCGAAAATGGGGGATCTCAGCAGATATCTCCAGGGTCCTTGAAATTTGTGGATATTACCAGAGCAAGGACAAATTTGCATTAATTAGCATAATGTACAGTACCAGCCAGCAGCCACATTGCTGCATAGTATCTGATGCTGATGACGCCACTGTTTAGGCAATGTGTTACAGTAAGTTCCGTCTGCTTTCTTGTCATATTCACATCTCTATGGACGGTCGGCCACTATACCTATACGTGGCTTTTTAGCCTCCATCATTATCAGGGCGCACTGTCACTAGTGCAAAACATACATCTGAAACCAGGTGTATACGTGCAGTACTGAGCCGCAATTGAGTTGACTCTCTGGACCACGCTCACCTGGTCAAACGCCATTACCACCCAGTCATGCCCATTCAGCTGCAAGTAGAGATGCAATTGAGTGGTGCACAACTCCATCGCCCGTAACCGGGCATGCTTAGCTCAAGAACACGCGCAGTGCAAAAACGCACGACACGGCCAGAAAACCGGCATTTGGTCAACACTGCTTTAGCCCAGCAAGGATTGTACTACAAGATAATCGCTGCATTACCAATAGATGTACTGTAATAACTCAGAGGGAATTCTGAATGTCTGCCTCATATCTGTCCATAAGAGCTAACCATCTACAGATCAATCCACAAGTAGGCGATCAGCGTTAACTACTCCGCGTGATCAATCTTAGCGAAGAAAATATCTGATAAGATTTAGAGATTATAGATCTGTTGACTTCATTGTTTAAGGCCACCGATCTGCCGGAGGCTGCGCCTTGCAGACAGACAGAGCGCGATGGGTTAATAAAACATTTAGTCCACATGAGAAACCGAAAAGCGCTGTACGGTGGGAGATGGGTAAAAATCGTTCATCTTTGTTCCTTTTTCTTTTGTGTAGCTCTTAATGGTTTCTCCATGGTCCTTAAGTCCCTCTTAGCATTTGCATACACTCGCCTATAGATCCGTCTTTAATCGCATGCTGATCACTAGATACGTGCACGCCAATAACATGCTCCGACGCCGTGTACCATTGACAGTCACACCGTGCCCCTCCATCTGCTTTTGTTTTGACCCTTTCTTTGAACTTTATCTTGGTTTATGGCCAGTAGTTTTCCCTTTAATTACAAGAAGGAAACTGTCAATAAAATCTGTTAAATGGGATGCAATGCGCGCCTTCAATGGGCAGACAGCTATTTGTTCAAATTCTGAAGCATTGAAAGTATTGACAGTTTGTTTTCTGGGGCCATATGCAGCGATCAATCTCAGGCTGAGCTCAGCCACGCTGAAAAATGAAAAACCAGATTGCTATTGCCTACTTGCGGATGACGACTTGTGATTTGGCGCAGCTCAAGTGAGATGAGACCTTCTGCCCAAATTGCCCCCCTGAGAGACAGGGGATGCGTGACCGGTTTTAGAAATATTTTTTTTTTAATTGATTTTGTAATTAGCAGTTTGCAATATTGCTGCTGCAACTTAACGGAGAGAGAGAGAGAGAGAGAGAGAGAGAGAGAGAGAGAATTAGATATCAGCTATAAGGTCATTGTTCTATGTAGATCATTTTAAAATAGATTCACCCTCTGATCTTATCGCGGTCACCTGCAGCCTGCGAGGTACCAGGAACCTCCTTCTCAGTTACAGTATCTGGAAACTTGGCAAGAGTCAGAATATCACATCGGTGCCGCTGTTCTGCCGCTCACTTACCTACAACGAATAATAAGTAAACGCTGCAGTATTTCTCGTGCACAAAGTCTCTCTAGCATACAGTAATTGCAAATTAATAAAGGAAGGAATTAAGCTGTTTAAAGGGAAACTGTCATATATAAAGTATCTGTCTATGTTGTAAACAACTCATATACTGTAGTGTACTGTCCTGTATTACATTTGACAAAAATACAAAGCAAATTTATTTCTGCTCCATTTCAGTTATTTGCAGACTGTACGTATAACTTCACTGCTGCACCCCTACACAGGCTGCGCACAGCGGTTACGTCTCACTCAGTTACATGTCTTTTGCATTTCAGTCAATTAGCGAGGCCTAGGCTACTGTGACTACAGATAACAGTATCAGCTAATTAATGAGGGCGCCAGAGTGAATTGTTCTTCTGCACAGTGAGTAATGACAAACCATGAGGATGAGGGAGAAAAGTGACTTAGATATAGGGATGACCATCAATATGTTAACCATTGATGGTCACCATCGAGTGATTAACATCGATGGCATTAAACTGTTGACGGTGAACCATCAATGGTTTGCACCCATCAATCATTGACGGAGGTGGGGCTTAGCAGCACAGCCGGGTGGAGAGGCTAAGCCCTGTTCCTGCCATCTCCGCCATCGATTGCAAAACCTTTGAACATTGATGGTTGTTTAAACATCGATGGCCGATGAAAATTTCTACTTAGGGCCATATTCAATTAGAGGTGAAAAGTCCGTTATCGGCGATAATTGACGTAATTTTCACCTATTTCAATTATCCTCATATTTAATTTCAAAGACTTTTCGCCGGTGAGAAAAGTCTTTGTTAAAAAACGGGGATAACTTTTCTCCATGTAATACTGTACATGGTGAAAAAAAAGTGCAGAATTGGGGTTTAGGGGTGCAGGCTTAAAAAAATATATATATCTTGCAGCCCTGGGAGGGTCCCCTAAAAGTAATCTGTGTCAAAAAAGTTTTTAAAAATCCTCAGGACACCCCAAAAAATTTACTTTCATTTTGGGGGCGGAAAAAAAATATTTGGGAACAAAGTTTTAAACTAGCAAAATTGATTAACAGGGGGGTCCCAAAGTATGCGGCATGTGTTTTCTAGAATGCGGCTGGTAGCGGCAGGTGCATTTTTTAAGAATTTTCAAAAATCACTTTAGGGACTTAAAAATATGCTTGCACCCATTTTCATGTAACCCAAATTTGATGGGACTAGTTTCCCCCCCCCCAAAAAAACTTAAGTGCTATTCTTCACCACATTTATGCACCTGCCGCGGCTATTTAAAAACCCCGACTACCTTCAGCAGGCAAAATTGGGGGTACCCATAGTCATCCCCCATGTCAGACCATCTTTAGGGGGGGGGGCAGGATGATTTCCTGAAAATTCCCAGGACTTTGCGATACTTACCTTTCCGCCAGGTCCCGTTTACGTTGGATTCTAATTGAATGACGGGATAAGCGGCTTTAGAAGTGACCTATCCCTTTAGAAGTGCAAAGCACCTCCTAACCATTGGAGACCTAGACAACTAGATTAGCCAAATGCCATCTTTGTTCTGGTTCTCATTCATACTTACACCATAAAGAAACCCTGCTCACTCGCATTTTTAAGTTGTTTAATCATGGAGTACATAGCAATTGGAATTATCCAAATATAATTGTCTTCTTTAAAAGGAATCCTTCTTATGTCTTGAATATAGGAGGTAACCCTTGTTGTTTTGTTTTCTGCAGACTCCATGCATATAGAAGATGTTGAAGCAGTTCAAAAACTTCAAGATGTCTTACATGAGGCTCTGCAGGATTACGAAGCTGGCCAACACATTGAAGACCCCCGCCGGGCTGGAAAACTATTGATGACTTTGCCGTTGCTTCGACAAACCTCCACCAAGGCCGTCCAACATTTCTACAACATCAAACTGGAAGGAAAAGTTCCTATGCACAAACTTTTTTTGGAAATGCTGGAGGCCAAGGTCTGACTAAAAGCACCTTTGGTGGCCTCGCAGCACCTTTGATAGGATAAGGGAAAAATATGTCTAATTGTTTCTGCAAATAATGTACTGAATTAAAAGCAAGTGACTGCACTGATAAATAGCAGCAAGACTGGAGCAGCTCTCAACTTTTCCTCCTGCATTGTAATAGGGCAGAATTTTCCGCTCCCTCTTTTGTTTTTGCTGCTGAACTTAAAATAAAGTAACAAAAAATTAAAAAGTCTTTAATTAAGAGAGATGGAAGCCAGCCCTGCCAAAGGACAGAAATCCATAGGATGCCACTGAATTTAACACGGACCACAATGCCCCCCCCAATAACAAACGGAATCATTGAGAAAAATCATATCTTGCGTATAGTATAAACAATGACTGATTGCGCTAATAGGATTCCATGGGAGCAGTCTCTAATCTGACACCCTGAGCGACATGTCATTGGCTGCTTCGTTGCATTTTATTTTTCATCCAGGCCACCCAGACCTTGATTACCTTTATTGTTTTTTGAAGTCTTCCAGATAGTTCTCGGTTAAGTACTATGTGACTTTTTCAGGGAATCGTTTTAAGCTTTATTCATCCATGCAATATTACTTACAAAAAAAAAAATAATAATAATAATAATGATATTAATAAAAAAAAACAATGATATGATATGATACAAAAATGCATTTTGGTTTGAGCAATGAACAATTAATAAGGACATTAAATCCTTATGGAAGAGGTTTTTTTTTTTTAAAAGAAAGGTTTTTGATTTATTGTTATAAATAGAGATTATTTTGTATCAGCTTTACCACTTTTCAGCCATTTACTGATTACTATGTGGATATGTCTCTTATTCAAGCAATAGTTGAAGGATGGTGCATATTACCACGGATGCAATTAATGTTGTGTGCCAGTCTGGTTCGAAAAAAAAAAAAATCAGTTTCTTAAAATGTAAAGCCTAGTGTACCTGTTATGTTTAATACAATATTAGATTACACCTGCAATGTATATAAGTATATAAGTAGTCTAACGTGCATACCATTCCCAGTGAGGATGCTTGCAATTTACTACGGTGTCAGACTTCACTTATCAATTGCAATCAAAAAAATAATAAAAATAAAATAAAGTATATAAAATAATATTGCAGGTAAGACAACGTCCAGCAAAAAACAGCTGTCATATATATATATATATATATATATATACATATATATATATATATACATATATATATATATATATATATATATACACATACACACATATGTGTTAGGAAAAATAAATAAAATTAATAATAATTGTAAAAAAACAGTCATTTCTTCTTAAACAGCAATTTTATATGAATATCTAAAGCAGTCAATGTGGTTTTCTACCCCTATTGTTGCAGCATGTAAGTCATTCAGTATGAGACTGTTGAAAGGTGTAATCTAATGTAACCTCCCACACCTATCCCGTTCACAAATTTACAGTTACCTTCAATACATCAACACGCTCTGCCAGTATACCAGTGTTAATAGTTGCTCCCTGTATCATGTGAACGCCCATATTATATGTACAAAAATGTAATTAAAATTGTAATCTTAATCAACTAAAAGAAACATAGTTCTGCTTTTAAATGTTTCCTGTTTGTTGTGCTTTTACCAATCTTTTTTTCTTTTTTTTTTTCTTTTGTCAGTTGCATTTACAAAGCTTGTCGTCCTGTTCTCCTCGTGGTTGTTTGATTCTTGTGACGTGCGCTTTAGACACAGGGTAGAATTAGAGGCAATATTGGATGTACAATTCCTCAGGAGCATACAGGAGTTTAATCTGTGGCTTCCTGGTAATAGTCTTATCCTAAATACTACTCCTCGGCAGATTAAAAATCCAATTGAGAAATCACACAACAAGAGGCTTTCAAACAAAAAATAAACTTTTGAAATTATTCTTAACAGAACGCCAAAAATATCTTCTACTTCTACATTTAACCAAGCTTAATTTTCAAGTGATGTAAATATGGCTTCTTCTGAATCATCTCAGATGTTAATAACTCGCTCTGTGTTGTTGCAAACCATTTTATTTTAGTTCATATAGTTTTTTGTTTTTTGTTTTTAGTTGCATACAAATTCCCAAGACTATTGCTAATCTGTGTGCTTTAAACAGAATACAATGGGTTGGTGAAACACAGCAGCCTGATTCTATAAATAATAGTTATATAAGGATTATATTGTAGATTGTGGTTTCTCCGTAGAGAAGTGACTGTAGTGTGGTTCTAGATTATTCATCATTAACAATTCATTCAGGAAGTTGAGTACCTTGAAATGTATAGTTCGGATAGGTATTCAGAAATTGGCACATCCCTATACATGTAACTAAATTTAAATACTCCTTGGAGGAAGAAAAAACAATGGTGCTGATTGAATGAGATTATTTATTTTAATGTTAAAAATATTTTATTTCCAGGTTTAGGTTGTTTTAGTAACAATATATATATATATAAATGTATGGAACAATACAACTATACTGTACACATCTATTTCACTGTATTAAATGTCTGTACTTGGGTATAGCTGCACACTTAGGTAAATCTGTTGGATTATAATTGGAAATATGTAAAAATTGAGTAATTGTAATCCACTCAATAATGGCAATCATATACTAGATATAGTTAAATAGTGGTGTGTCAGACCTCATTAAAAATCCGCAAACATAGTTCTCAATATTGTTCTTCAAGCTGCATTTGGTCCGGCGTCTATTCGGACATGGGTGCAATAGATCCGGTAGACCTGAGGCAAAAATACTAGTTTATATTTAAACCTTGTGTGATTATTTTTCATTTTTGTTTCTGTCAATACTACGTAAATAGCATGGGGTGCAAAATAAAATAATATAAATGGATTATTATTTTAAAATTTAAATTATTATTTAGAGTTTTAACTTAATTTTTAAATTAAATTATTTGTTCCTTTCTTATTTAAAGCAATATGATTGCGTGTCTGTGAAGAGTCACACTCGTTATCTCAATCAAATTGGAAAGTTGTATTTATTACACTGTTTTGCATTTAAATTATGTCAAAAAACATATAAAAAATTTAAACTGCTATTTTTCTTATGGAAGAGAAAATGGGTGTCGGTGATTGTATTTTAATTATTTAAACTTCTCTGTTTACCTGCCTAGGAAAAACATCTGAGGGCAGTCTAATGTGCAAGGATCATTGAAGGAAAAAAAAAGATTAATGAAAAAAATTAATTATGATAAAATGATTATAATACTCCAGGAGTTGCAATATAGCCAGAATTACAAATAAAACCATGTTTATAGATATCGATGGGCTTCACATCTGTAAAACAATCAACTGTATATTTTTGTGCTGTGTATCATACCATGTGCTCCAGAAATATGTCCATTTGTGTAAATGTATTTATTTTATATTGTATATATTGTTAAATGCAAAAAGGAGACATGACTCTGTAACTTCAATCAGTTCAGATGTGTAAGTCAAATTATTATTCCTTTCAGGATGATGGTAGAGCAATATTAAAAAAAAGCTTCCACTTTTTGATTGTTTTTTGTGTTTTTATGTAAGAATTTTACATTTTAATTGCAATTACATATTGACAGAGGGTTACAAAATAAGCACAGTTGAAAGATTCTGCATAATATTTTATAACACTTGCCATTTAAAATGTGGCACAGTGTAGGGATTTTTGGGTACAAGAATTCCATCTGAGGGCTCAAAAGGGTTTACTGTACCTAAAAATAAATTCACTTCCAAACGACTTGCAATGGCATCAATCAACTGACGTTATCACCATTGTTTACATCCATTTTCACTGTGATGGTGGCTTAGTTTCTTACTATATATCATAAAAAAAACAAAAAACGATGATGTCGTTAAACTTCAATCTTTGCCAATATTTTACTTTTAGTTAACCAATGGTGAATCAAAACATCATCTTCATTGTTTATTTATAGGCAAGGGAGAGGGGGGCAGCGCTGGTAAATTGTACCCGTTCCCCCCCTCTCTCGGCGCCCCTGAACAAAAGCCAGCAGTGTCTATCGCTAAGACACTGCTGCTTCAGGGATGAAGTGGTCTGGTTTATTTGTTATGTGTCCAAGAACCACATCTTGAATTGAGTCCCATGCCAAAATAATTAAAACAATTGCAATAGTATATTGTACATAGTTAATATTTGCAGCATGGTATTTTTTTGGTGCCCACCAAGGGTTGTCAATACAGTATGTAGAGGCCTAACTTCAAAGTCTAGTAATATTGATTCAAAGCTCCATCATTCAGTCTTTGGGGTATATTTACTAAAATGAGAGTTTTTAGAAGTGGAGATGTTGCCCATAGCAA
The DNA here is from genome assembly GCA_031769625.1 of Taudactylus pleione. Classification (NCBI taxonomy): domain Eukaryota; kingdom Metazoa; phylum Chordata; class Amphibia; order Anura; family Myobatrachidae; genus Taudactylus; species Taudactylus pleione. The sequence continues at coordinate 598,664 of JAUIMM010001618.1, forward strand.
CCAATCAGATTCTATTTAACATGTAACTAGCACCTCCTGGAAGATAATAGCTAGAACATGATTGGTTGCTATGGGCAACATCTCTACATCTAAAAACCAGCACTTTAGTAAATATACCCTCTTTGAGTCAAAATAACAAAAAGTATTATATAATTTGTAAGGTGAGCTACAGTAATAATAATAACAAGCAGATGCATCTGTAGCATAATATAAGGCTTCACATTGACTTTAGAAGGCTGTGCTACGTATGTTCTGGTGCACGGCAAATCCATTTAATTGTAATTTCACTTCAATATGTAATAGGAATACTTGTGAATTACAGATTGTAAGGATGTTTGAAGTCACCGTTAATAGTGACGTTATATATACACAAACAAGTACAAAATCCATGTCTTAGATGTGAAATATTCGCCCAATAGTTATTCAGAAATACATAAACTGTCTAAATAATACAGTACGTCATTGTGGATATCTTGAAAGACAGAAGGTCCAAGAGCTATAATAGTAATTTACAATCATGAAATGAAACTCCACAAACATCAAAGATCAGTCACAAGCTTTGAGGCTGAAGGGTTGTAGCATTTAAGCCAAGGGTCACTCTATGCTTCCTGTCACGTCTTAGGGGTCCATCAAAGAAAGTGCTAATGTGATTCTCAGCTACGTTCCCAGTATTTGGATTATAGTACGCCAACACACTTCTCACCTCTAGAAATGGGAATCCTCAGAAGAATTGGGTGATGACACACAGGATACCCTGCTAAATGGCATTCAGGGACCTGGAGAAGAAAAACAACATATAACGCCAGGGTTTTATATGGCATGTGCTCTTTGTAACATCTAGAGAAGATTTGTTACATGAAGTAACACCTTCAAATTTAGATGGAATTCATTTTCTGTTTCCAGAAGGTTTTCTTTTTTTTATTTACTATATTTAATTTAACAACAAATAAACCCCAAAAAAATGTTTTATAGTACAGGTATTGTAATGTTTTTTTGGGGGGATTTTTTTTAAATTTTTTTAGAAACTTAATTGGTATGTATCGTGCAACTGTCTGGAATACAGCTTCATAGGTTTTGCTGTTGGATAGTGCAGCCATAATTATTATGGATAAAAGTCTCGTGCCAAGTTCAGGCAAAGTTATGTTTGCTTATTGGCGTTGCTAACTACCTACATTCTGAACAGGCATTGATTTTGAGGAGAGCTGATATACAGTTTCTAAGGCAGAAAGTTTGAGAGCAAGGAGGCAAGATCAAGTTGTTTGGCCAGAATTTGGGCTGCCCTGTGTGCTGAGCAGAACCTAAGACAAGTCTGTTCTGGGGCTAGGAGCCTCCTTGCGCAATAGGCTTGTTCAAATTCATGAGCCAGGAGATTTGGGCGCAATGAGGTGCATAGCCAAATAGAGTGTCACAGGACGTAAGCGATCGCGTGACTCTCATTAGGTCTACAGTGATTATATAGGTTTAGGTATAAACCTATTTTCACTGATTAATTCTTATTGAATCAAGTTTTTTTTATACAAACCTAAAAAAATAAAAAAAGCAAACAGCTAATCCTGGATTAGCACAATGCTAGTTGTCAAGTGGCAAAGAGTTCAAATCCAGTTAGTAATCGATTAATACTCTCCACACACAAATATAATACTTCTTTCTAAAGCCTCGATGATGTTTCTCACCTATAATAAAGTTGAACTGGGTCCGTACTTTGGAGAAAACCACTTTGAACATGACATAAAAAATGCAGCTTCTGTTCTTCACAGGAACTTGATCTCTTTTAATTCTCTCATAGCTTTGTGGATAGAGAACATACAGTAGAGTCTTGCATGTGCAATATAGTGACTACTTACCATAGTAGATAGTAGTAAGCATATACCATATAAGGACAGAGGTAAGAAACTAGATAAATTCATTTTCCTAGTTGAATTTATTTAAAATGCAGATCCTAAAACATCTATAAAATTCGAAGATCCATTTGTTTTTGGTGAGGATAAATGATAAGATCTGGATGTTTTAAAAGCTCTTTATTTTGTAGAAGCATGTGGCTAGAAGCTGAATTATAGAGACAATCTTCACTTTACATCCAGTTACTCTTTCACACAGGTTTTACAAACTATGATTTCAGGAAATAGAACTACAGGACAAAGACTACATTGCTCCATGGACTGTAACCAAACCTGAGCCGCCTTCTCTGCTTATCGCCCCTGAGCTCTAGAGAGCTGCACAGACGCATGAGTGCAGCTATAGTGGGTGCAATTGCTAAGATGCCCAGAGGCTTAGGGGGCCCTAGACCCAGCTCATATAATTGTCTATCAAGTTCCCCAAATTGCCTGCTAGGAAATTAGGTCCGACCCATTGCCCGTGTCTGAAAATGGGGACTCACCTCTCCCTCTCAGTAATGCTCCAAACTGATATGATCCATAGCTCACACTCCTGTCTCACACTCACAGACACAACTGAGATACTCAGCCCAGCACTGTCAGAGAGGAGGCTACTCCTTGTTTACAGCCTTTGTGAAGCTTGGGGGCAGGAATTGAGCTCCGAGATTAGGACTTTAGCAGAAAGGGAATGTGTACCTAAATTAAGATCTCATATCAAATGGAATGACCTGTATTAGGAAGTATCCCCCTCAGGTAGGAGCTGGTTTGTCCACATCTCCTGTGTGACATAATGTGTACTGGCAGCACTGCAATTGTGAACTGGTGGCACTGTGTGGTACAGTATAATGTGAACTAGGGCACTACTATGGAGCATAAAATTAACTAGGACACTACTATGTGACATAAAATGAACTAGGGCACTACTATGTGACATAAAATGAACTAGGGCACTACTATGTGACATAAAATGAACTAGGGCACTACTATGTGACATAAAATGAACTAGGGCACTACTATGGAGCATAAAATGAACTAGGGCACTACTATGTGACATAAAATGAACTAGGGCACTACTATGGAGCATAAAATGAACTAGGACACTACTATGTGACATAAAATGAACTAGGGCACTACTATGGAGCATAAAATGAACTAGGACACTACTATGTGACATAAAATGAACTAGGGCACTACTATGTGACATAAAATGAACTAGGACACTACTATGGAGCATAAAATTAACTAGGACACTACTATGGAGCATAAAATAAAATAGTGCACTACTGTGGAGCATAAAATGAACTACAATGGAGCACAAAATGAACTAGGGCACTACTATGGAGCATAAAATGAACTAGGGCACTACTATGGAGCATAAAATAAAATAGTGCACTACTATGGAGCATAAAATGAACTAGGGCACTACTGTGGAGCATAAAATGAACTAGGACACTACTATGGAGCATAAAATAAAATAGTGCACTACTATGGAGCATAAAATGAACTAGGGCACTACTATGGAGCATACAATGAACTAGGGCACTACTATGGAGCATAAAATAAAATAGTGCACTACTATGGAGCATAAAATGAACTAGGGCACTACTATGGAGCATAAAATAAAATAGTGCACTACTATGGAGCATAAAATGAACTAGGGCACTACTATGGAGCATACAATGAACTAGGACACTATTGGTGCATGTTGCATAAAATGACCTAGGGCAACATTATTGGGCATAACTTGAACAACCAGTGTGAACAGAGGTGCCTCTCTAGAAGCATTGGGGAGGGACCCCTGCAAAATGTTGCCAAAGGGCCCACAAAGTTCAGGCTAAACCCCTGCTCAGATGAGATTATTATCTTGTACTAAACACTGCAGTGATGCACTCACTGGGACTGAGATAGAGTCGTTCGTTGCTGCTACAGAATTAGCATGATTTGGCGCAGTTGCATCTGCGACCGTATGGTAATGCTAGTAAAAGCCTTTCCCCTGGCATACAGTCATGCATCTGACTGTACAATGGGTGGGATGCTTTGTGCATTTGCTTTTACAACCATTGGAAGCACCAGTGGGATTTGCACCAGCCCCAGGCTAGGTGCAGAATCCCTGCCTCCAATGTACGCAGTTAAGCATCTGAGCACTTGATTCAGAGGGCCCGCAATGCCAATGTCTGCAGAATAGATCGATTTCTTTTGTACTGCGCACGCATCAGAGTTACAAGCGCACATTTTGGTTCCCCAAAGGGAAGACTACTCTATTGAAATAAGATTTTTTTCATCTCTTCGGCTTCTAAAGAGGAACCCCTGGAGTGGGATTGTATTTGGTTCTATATAGACGCCAGATAATCACAGCATACCGTATATACCATCTATTTTCATTAACTTTAATGGTAACTGGAGTATAATACAGCACTGTAGGCGCTCTTAGGTTCCAAGCCAGACCGAGTCCTGAATAACTTTGGGGTACCGAGTTGAATAGAGTCCCGGAGCTCGGATTTTAAAACCAAACTTAATTTTATTATTATTATTATTGAATACGTCCGGAGAGTGCCGCTCTTTGCGCTTGTTTATTTGTCTTTACAAACGTATGCACCATGGCAGCATCCTTACAAGTTGGTTGTGGGAGTGCCGACCTGAATATATATATATATACATATACAGTATATCTATTATTTCTCTCTCTCTCTCTCTCTATATATATATATATATACATATATATATATATATATATATATATATATATATTAGAGATGTGCGCCAGACCATTTTTGCTGGTTTTGGTTCTAATTCGTCGTCTGGTTTTGCCAAAATGTTGTGTCTGGTTTTGCAAATATTGACAAAAAAAGCTTAAATCACATAATTTGAGCATTTACTGTATTTGTTCCTAGAGTATTATTAACTTCAATAACATTAATTTCCACTAATTTACAGTCAACTTTGACCATCTCACAATATTGTTTCATCCAGTTTATGACAAAAGGTTGCACCAAGCTAGCTGGCTGACTAAGCTAAGCGAGAGCAGTGGGTGGCACAAACATGTGACAGTTCAACTTCCAACATGGCACATAAGGAAACAAATGTTTTCATTAGTCAAGGCCTGAGGGAGTTGGAATATGTATGTAGTTGAAGGCAGGCAAAAGAAGGGTTGATTTGTAGTAAATTTAATTAAATTTTTTGATTCCGAAGCAAATTTATGAGGGAGGTGGGAAGAGCATGGGTGAACAACATGTCCCATGTTTTGCCCACAAAAGCAACTTGGTGTTTCAGAATATTTATTAAAATTAAAGGGGCATGCAGGAGATGCTGTCTGTGGCCATAACCATTTCGGGATATTTTCGGGATTTAGCAACCACATGACGGAGTTTGCAGTGGCTGTGGCAGTTCAGAGTGGCAGCCAGGATGGTAGTTTAATAATCTATAAAAATGTTTGTTGTCTAAGCAAAAATATTGTCAACAATGCCCTAAACAGCACATAATGCAAAGAAAAGAGGTGCAAGGTGGAATTGTCCTTGTGCCATGTTACCCACCCACCCTTGTGTTGTATATATTAAACAGGACATGCACAGTTTAACAAACCAATCACTTCAGTGACAGGGACTTGCACTTGTGGCTGAAATCAGGGGTGTCACTAGACCTTGGGAGGCCCCATAGTAAAATTTTCATGGGCCCCTCTAGGTCCCCCGGCCCTCCCCCTCCCCACTCCCCCCCTCCATGACTTACCTTTGCTCAGTGGTCGCATCCTCTTTCAGCATGTGCTGCGCAGGGCAGGCACATCTTCTCTCCCAGTCGGCTCCATCTCTCCTCACTGACTGATGCTGGGAGGAGGCATTGCCGTGCTGAGCCTGCTGGGACATCTCCTTATCATGGCCATGCCTCCTCCAAGAATCAGTCAGTGAAGAGAGACATAGGCGGAGCTGACCGGGAGGGAAGATGTGCCCTACACAGCACACTGCTGAAGGAGTACACTGGCCTGGCAATGTAGGTGCAAGGGGAAGGCCGGGCTCTGGAGGTGGCCCGGTCCCTGCACCTATCGTAGTTACGCCAGTGGCTGAAATGATTGGTTTGTTTAGGTCCATACAAACTACCAACAGGCACAAGGCAGCTAACAGTATTGTGTTAATCTTCTCTACAGTTCAAACTAGAAGAATCAATTCTCCTCTTCTTATTCCTTATTCTCATCAGTGTATACATCATCCTAACATATTATTAATTCATCCCGCTGGAATCCACCTTTACTGGTACCTCAATATTTTTTTTTACGTTATTGGCGGTAAAGGTCTTCCTTGTGGAATTTCCAGTTCATTTTGATTAACATCATCTTTTCCTCATTTTGAGGAAGTAGCCTCTTACGCCAATCTATGATAAGCCTGTGTACACACTGGTGGGTGGGCAGCTTAGGTAATGCAAAGCCACTCTGTACAAGGGCTTCCAAATGGGATGTAGTTAGTATGCCGGCAGACTGGATGCTGGTCGTCTAAATCCTGACATTGGAAGTCTGATTCAGGACTAAAGATAAAAAAACTGATGCCAGTCTGTTTCCCGATGCGGGAGGGAGCGTTAGGTTTAGGCACCATGGGGGGGTCAGGGCTAGGATTTGGGGGGCACCACTGGGGGGTTTAGGGTTAGGCACCACTGGGGGGAGTTAGGGTTAGGTACTAAGGGGGGAGGGTTAGGTTTATTTCATATTCAACCTCTCCAAATTGCCTTTTTTGTCTTTCCAGTAGTCAAGGGGATTCTGTGACATGCCTATGTGCATGGTATCATGAAAATAATCCTCCACCGTTTTTTGGATGGTGGCCCTATGAGATGGAGTTGCGGTAGTGGTGTAACTAATTTTTGGCAATTCTTTTAGACCCGACCAGATATCACAAATTGACTCCTCTGCATTACCACTGGGTCTTTTGGGAAAGCTGAGTTTTTTCCTGGCACCTGCCGGAGAAACTGAAGGAGGAGACGTCATTGTGTAGTGAACCACTTGAGCTGTCACCTTGCTTACCAGGAGCTCTTTGCATTTCTTAAGATCTGGTTCACAATGTACGACTTGAACCTAGGATCAAGCACAGTCTCCGAAATGTAGTGATCCAAATTCAAGATATTGGCAACCCTTGAATCCTGGTGAAGCAAAGACATACTTAGCAGAATCCCTTTGTTTCATCTCCTCCTTCAATTTCTCATGTTGATTTTCCAATGCATAATTAGGAGCTTCACCTGACTCAAGCTAGCAGTGTCTGAAATCACTTCACAGGTGGCTACTTTGAAGGGTGTGAGCACCATGCACAAGATGGATCTCCACTGCGCTGGACTAATGAACACTCCTCCTCCTCTCACAATGTCATGTCTTGTTGTAGAGCTGTGGATGGCTTTTTGCTGTTCATCCATCTGCTGAAGCATATAAAGGGTGGAATTCCACCTAATTACTACCTCCTGCTTCAGTTAGTGGCAGGGCAAATTCAACTGTTCTTGCAGCTGCTGCAATCTCCTGCATGCTGTGGCTGAATGGCAAAAATGTCCCACAGACAGCATCCCCTGCACGATCCTGTCATATTTTAAAAAACCCTGTACCACCAAGTTGATTGTGTAAGCAAAACATGGAATGTGTTGGAATTCACACAGTTGTAATGCTCTCACAATATTGATGGTGTTGTCAGAAGTCACAAATCCAGAGGAGAGTCCAAGTAGGGTAAGCCATTTTGCTATGACATAATGTACCTTAGTTTTTTTAAGAGGTTGTCTGTCAGCGGTATGCCTCTTAGTGAAACCGGTGATACACAGAGTAGTCTGCCTCTGAATGAGCTGGCATTGTTTGTTAGACACTGCTGCTGCTAAAGATTAATCACTCATCCAGTGGGCTGTTACAGTCATGTAATCTTTAGTTTGCCCACTACCGCGTCTCCACATATCTGTGGTTAGGTGGACAGTGGGTACATTGGCATTTTTGTAGGACAATAATTAGGCTTTTTGGGTAAAATGGAACCAAGATGGAATTTGGTAGCTGGGCACAGGACCTCAATTAACTGTGTGAAACCCACTGCAAAAATGGCGGATATTGGACGCAGATCTAATACTAACCATGATGACATCAGTGATCCACTGTGCGACTGGGTGAGAGCTGTCCTACTTGCTTCCCCTTTTTCATGGGTTTGCTGCAAATGATGTAACAGGGAGTAGGTTCCCGGATGGTTAACGTCCCTTCATCTACAGTACTTACCGTGGTTTTACAAATGCTACAGATGGCTTGACAATTGACAATCAGGATTTTGTTAAAAATAATTCCACACATAAGAGGTGCATTTGTTACTCCTATGCTCAGGCATGAGAATGGCCATCTTCTTATCATGGCCAAGAGCTGCTTCCACTGGTGCTTGACTTACACAAACAACATCCTCATCCGCTATATCGACATTAGCGCTGGTGTCACCTCCACAAATATCTCCCTCATCCTCTTGCACTTCCTAGGTGGCATCCTCAATTTCTATGTCATCAGTTATATTTGCAGAGGGAGCAGAAAGGGTAGAAGGCTGCTTCTCTGCGAGTACAACAGGATTAGAAAGGTTAGGCTCATACATCACACTCGTGGACGCACTTAGGGCCTGATTCACTACGGATTGCAATAGCGATTATGCATGCAGTCTCACTGCAAAGATATGCTAAACCTCTGCGAATGCTATGCCATCGCAGCACAACATAAGGATGCCCACCTTACCTTATACACATCCATAATATTTAGCAAGACTGTGAAAGCATTGGTAACATCGAGTACAATTGCAGTCTCACGCACAGTTGCACAAGCTCTGACCTTACTCAGGAATTGCTAACCTTGTTGCATGCAGTGAGTACACAAGCTGCGTATGGCATTGCAGTGGATAATTTATGTACGCCTCTGCAACTGCTTTCAAACGCACTGGCACGCCTGCCTTTTGTCGACCACCCTGCCCCCGCAAACCACCCCCAAATGGTACTTCCTGTCAATCACTCTGCAATGGGTCTTTGTAGTCACTGCAATCGCAGTCCCGATCGTAGTGGAGTGTTTTTGCACTGCGATGCATACGCTTGTGCAGAACGCAACAATCAGCCGACTGCTTGTGTATTCGCAGTTGTGATCCTCGCTGAATCAGGCCCTTAGACTCTTGTCAGGGATTTGTGACAGTCCTGTTTCTGAACGCACAGTTTGTTCTACTGCTAAAGTGGTTTTCATTTTTTTTACACCTCTTCTACACTCAGAGTGATGAGGTCTGGCATCATCATGTGAGGTAGAGGAAGATGCCTCACTGACAGCTGCAGAACCACCACTCAGTATTAAAGGCCAAAGCCTCAGTCTTTCCTTGCCACTGCGTGTGGTGAATGGCATGTTGGCAATTTTATGTTTTTTTCTGCACCATACCTTTTTTTATTACATGGTTTTTTTAGCACTGTATATTTATTTTTTATTTTAGATGCCCTGATGTGGACCCTCTATGCCATTGAGAATTGGCTTTAGTAGATGACGTTGAAGGACTAAGGTCGTCATCATGACTGGAGGCAGGAGCTGCAGTGACCATATTTGGTTGCTCTTCTCTAAACTGAACGTTATCCATTTTTTAATTCGCTGATCAGTTCGTGGCTTATATATGCATGTGAACAAAGTGCACCAAACAGCACAAACAATACAATTATTTAATTTATTTTTTGATGTTGCAGCTTTATTCGTGTGGAGTCACAGGGCTTATATATGTACGTGAATGTCTTTACTGATTGCTACTTTATATATGTAGGTTGTGCTGTGTCAGAGTACAGCACAGCATACAGCAGTGTGCACCCTCTATACACATTGACTAAGCAAACAGCCACTTGTGAGTCTGGACAAAGCACAGCCTATGCAGCACAGTATAGCACAGCATAGAGCAGCGTGCTCCCCCTATACACATTGACTAAGCAGCACAGCCACTTCTGTCTTGTGAGTATGAACACAGCACAGCCTATAAAGCAGAGTACACAGCATACAGAAGCGTGCACCCCCTATACACATTGACTAGGCAGCATAGCCACTTGTGAGTCTGCACACAGCACAGCCTATACAGCAGAGTACAGCACAGCATACAGAAGCGTGCACCCCCTACACACATTGGCTAAGCAGCACAGCCACTTGTGTATCTGGATACAGCACAGCCCATACAGCAGAGTAAAGTGCAGCAAACAGCAGCATGCATGATAAAGAAATACCCTGGGTGACATCCACGGCACCTTATACAGAATCCAAAACCACGAGAATCCAACACCGCGAGGATGGCTTTTTGCCTCAAAGTGGATACCGGGTCAAGTGGGAAGACCCGAGTGGCAGCTCATCTCTGTAGTTTTACATATATATATATATATATATATATATATAATTGTTATACATATACCTTATCCAATCAATAATGCAGCTCTGGAGCATTAGTATGTACATACAGTATGCAGACATCTGTGGTGGAAGATACAACCTGAATTTTGCTTCACCGGTTAAACATCTAGGTACAAATCCCGGAGCAAATAATATTATTTTAACAACAAACAAATAATCCACAATAATTTCTTCATTCTCCATGAAGTTGAAATGTAAACTAATGTACCCAGCAGAAATTCAGTGTTCCGTGTCCGTGACAGTTGGTCCGAAGGCTCGTTACGATGGTAATGACCTGATGGGACGTGATTTCCTATGGCAACAATACAATTGCCTCAGCTAACCTGCTGGGAAAATATTTCATTATTTTCACATTCCTCCCTAAGAGATTTGTTTTGCTTGTTTCTTTTAAATTAAATTCACAAGCACATTATTGAGGCTCCAGAGTGCATTTCAGATACCAATCTAGAACTGAAAGCAAAGATAGCAAACTGCTTCCACTGCTTCTGAGAAAATCTATATGCAGTATAAGACTGGAGGAGCTCGGGGACCATCGCAACCACAACATAACAAAGTATGCAAATAACAATAAAAGCCATAGAATATTCTATATAATCAGTAACTCTGCGTGAGGTAAAAAAAATATAAATCCAGCTCATTATTGTACTATTGAAGTATTGACATATTATGAAGATGTTACCTGTTCCCATTCTCACTACTCTATAAATGTAATTACTTACATAGCAATATAGGTTAGGGCAGGAGTCTATTTTAAAAGGGGTGAGGTCAGTTTTGGGACCAGACGTGAGCATTATCTCATGTAACCTTGTGGAATTGGGCGTTTATAAGAAATCCTGACAATACATTTTTGAGCTCTTTCTTCTCCATTCCGAATGGTATTTGTAAAATTTATGATCTGCGGAATTTATGGTCTATGTATGGAACTGGGATGAAGCATACTGGCCAACTCTCCCTCATTGTCAGGGAGACTCCCTGAAATAGCAGCAATCTCCCTGATTCCACCTTACCCCCATTATGTAGCTGTTATATAAAAAAATAGAGATATATACATTCAAATGGGATCATTAGTATCATTTGCCTACATTGGTTACAGGGCACAATGATCCCTATGGCTACATGCATTTTCTGAAAAGTTTTAGTGTGTTTTCAAACTTTTCATCAATAAATAGATTTTACTAACTGTTTTGGGGATCATTTTCATTTGGATGTAAATCAATTTTATGCCACGCCTCTCAGATGTTGCAGTACACGCCCAGTTTACAGTCACACTCATAGGTGTTGCTATCACAATCTCCCTGAAAAGCTTTTTCAAAAGTAGGCAAGTATGGGATGAAGGTGTCAATTCTTGTTCCCCTGTGGTGGGGTAGTCGGGAATTCCAAAGGAGAAGTATAGAAAGCCCTGCACCTCTGAGGCAGTGTTTCCCGACTCCAGTCCTCAGGGACCCCTAGCAGTGCAGTATCACAAGTGAAATGATTAGCTCCACCTGTGGATCTTATATAATGTATTACACCTGTGCACCTGTTAGAAGATCTGGGAAACATGCACTCTTAGGGGTCCCTTAGGACTGGAGTTCTGGAGCACACTGTCCTTATTGGTAATGAGGGGAATTTTCTGTAGAGCAGTTTTGAAAATGTGACTATTCCCCAATTGGGATGAAGCATGGGCTGTATAGGCAGCTGTTTTGATGGGTTGAGAAGGATTCCTGGGTGTTATAACAGGGGAAATGCTGATTACATGATCAGCAGAGATTGCAGGGGGTTAGGTATGGGAACCCCTTTACCCTAATACTCACCGTCGGAATGTCAGCCAGCATCCGGACAGCTGCCTACTACTATACTTTGCAGGAGTCTACAGAGCACTACAACTAACCCCCGACTAACACAACATAGTACAGGCTCAGTGGGGGAGATTATTGCCTCCTTTGGAAGCCAGGGATGCAGTTTTTCTGAGCATTTTAGGAGATGGTAACTGACAGTTTACAATCCTCATTTTTCATGATGCCTGAAGCATCAATTCTTATAACTGAATCTCATAAAGTCATATTTTATTGGTGGTTCATTCCATGAGTTGTATTTACTTCATATAAAACTGATAATTTGTATTTTCTTGATAATTATACAAGTAGATCTTTGATGTGTGGAAATCTATATTGTTACCGTTCAAGTATTGGATGCTGACCTACTTCATTTTTTTCGAGGTCAGCACTTTGGTTTTGCTGGAAACCGAACACACCCGAACTTTGGGGTTCCAAGTAGAACTGAATCTCGGCCCGGGTTTACCTGTAAGTACTGTATGGATCTGGTTTTTTATAGATTTTAAAGAAATCCAAAACCGAAACAAAAACACTTGAGGGTGGTTTTGGCAAAACCAAAACACGGGGGTCCGCAAACATCTGTAGTCTTTTATAGATAAAGATAAAGGTAACTGTTACATGATATTTTCTGACCTTAGTTTGGATCAGGAAACCCCCCAAAAGTAGTACATCTGTGGGCAAATCTCTGTGTTGCCACAGGCCCCCTCTGCCTGCTTGGGTATAGTACTATAGATGGGGTGGGAGAAGGAGACGTGGTGGGGTGATAGATTCAGGGTTGGATTGGCCAATGGGGGTACAGAGGAAATTCCCAGTGGGCCCTACTGCCTGAGGGCCTCAGTCCCCCCTCTAGGGGTAATTTCCAGACTATGCACTGGAATTATACATGGTAACTCTCTTAGAGGGACAGTTACCTGGTGGAGCAGGACCACTGATAAACATGGGAGCTTGGTTCATTTCTATAGAAACGACACCAAGTTTCACCTTATGTTTATCAGATCTGGGTCAGATTGTGTACCTGGACTGGGGTCCCAGGCAGGAGCTGGAGTAGGGGTTGTGTGCAGAAAACTGGGTGGTTTGATGAAGTTTCTGTGAATGGATGAATTAGCAAAGAGGAACTTGTCTAGGATCAGATTAAGTTCAGTAGTATTAGGAACTAGATTGAAGCTGATAATGCAATACTCTGGAACTGGACTGGGACCAATAAAGTGTAACTCTGGAACCTGGCTGGGACCAGTAATGTGTACATCTGGAATCGGGCTGGGACCGGTAATGTGAATCTCTGGAATCGGGCTGGGAACGGTAATGTGAATCTCTGGAACCAGTCTGGGACCAGTAATGTGAATATCTAGAACCAGATTGGGTCCAGCACTGTAAATCTCAGGAAGTTGGCTGGGACTGGTAATGTGAATCTCCATGAACATGCAGAGAAATTTATGGAGCATCATGAATATTGCAGAGAAACTTATGAAGATTGGTACTGCATATCTCTGGAACCAGACTGGGACTGGTAATGTGAATATCTGGAACCAGGCTGGGACCAGTAATGTGTATCTCTGGAACCGGCTGGAACCAGTAATGTGTATCTCTGGAACCGGGATGGGACCAGTAATTAGAATCCATGGAACTGGGCTGTGGCTGCATAACACTGGATTCAGTAAAACTGGATTGGAACCAGTATTGCTAGTAATCAGCCTGGAACAGGTGATGCTGGTAACCAGACTGGAATGAGTGATGCTAGTAACCGAACTGGAACTGGTGATGTTGGTAACCAGACTAGAACTAGTGATATTGGTACCCAGATTGGGACCAGTATTGCTGGTAACTGGACTGGAATCTGTGATGCTGGTAAATGGACTGGAACCAGTGATGCAGATAGCTGGACTAGAACCGGTGAACCTGGTAACTGGACTGGGACAAGTGATGCTGGTAATAGGACTGAAAATGGTATTGCTGGTAACTGGACTGCAACTGATGATGCTGGTAACCAGACTGGGACCAGTGTCACTGGTGACTGGACTGGAACTGATTTTTGCTGGTAACCAGAATGGAATCAGAATGGAACTGGTGATGCTGTTAACCAGACCGGAATCGGTGATGCTGGTAACCGGACTGAGACCAGTGATGCTTGTAACCAAACTGGAACCGGTAATACTGGTTACAGGACTGGAATTTATGATGCTGGTAACCGGACTGAGGGCCTGATTCAGCAAGGAACGCACAGGATAGAACGCACGCACTCGGCCGATGCTTTCTCACTGCACATGTGTATTAATCACAGGGCGCGTGCGCGGACTAGCATCTGCGATGAGAACTGCCTTAGCAGAAGCCACGCAGACCGAAAGCAGAGTGATTGACAGTAAGTGATGTTTGTGGGTGGTGACGAGGGATGGTCATGCGAATGCAGGCGTGCCGGTGCGTTGCAACGCCATTGCAGGGGCGTGCATAAATTAGGCATTGAGAGATCCTACGCAGCCTGAGCTTCCACTGCGTGCAGGAGATGTTTGCAAAGTCTGCGGGAGGGTCAGGTCAACCACTATTGTGCGTATGGGTCCGATGGCTCGCAATGTTATTGATGTTTCTGCTATCTTGCAGACTACTTAGGCTGTAAATAGAGGGTGGTGGGCAGCATGGACTTATGGTGGCTGTTTGCATCTTGTGCTGTGATTGCCTTACGTATGATTAGCATATTTTCGCAGCGGCCGAGTGCATGCGTTCTCTCCTGTGCACTCCTTGCTGAATCAGGCCCTGAGACCGGTCATGTTGGTAACTGAACTGGAACTGATGATACTGGTAAACGGACTAGAACCAGTGATGCTGGTAACTGGACAGGAACCGATGATGCTGGTAAACGGACTGGAACCGGTGATGCTGGTAACTGGACTAGGACAGGTGATGTTGGTAATCGAAATGAAAATGGTAATGCTGGTCACTGGACTGCACCTGGTGATGCTGGTAACCAGACTGGAACCAGTGTCACTGGTGACTGGACTGGGACTGATGTAGCTGGTAACCAGCATGGAATCAGAATGGAACTGGTGATGCTGTTAACTGGACTGGCATCGGTGATGCTGGTAACCGAACTGAGGAGCTCATTCAGACCCGGATGCTAAGCTGCGCTCTCACGCAGCTAAAAGGGGCCGGGTATGCAAATGCCGCGATCGAACTGTCTGGTGTTTGGATGCCCTCTATGTCTTAGAGAGCGACGCCAGTATAAAGACGCCCACTTTTCTCTCTTAACACACGTCATCTCCAGGAAGTGTGGGAACAATCGGAAGCCACATCGAGACCCATCGGAGCTGCACGCAGCGCTTGAGGTAGCCTCTACCCCGACGCAAGCACTGCGATCACTGCAGGCTGAAAAACAACCAAGTGACATGTACAATGACGCTTCCATGCTAATTATGCACACCCTTAAAACTCGGCCAGACACTCCTGCGTTCACTGCACCACTCGCCCATTCACAAGCACCTTCCCCTGTTACCACCCACAAATGGCGCTGTCACTCAAAATAGCGTCCAGTCTGTGTACTACAAGCGCATGATTCCCGATCACACCGAGTGACGCACACATGCGCATATTGATGCTTACTCATGCGCAAACGTATGACTATCGCCCAAAGCGTGCATTCGTGGCTTAGCGAGCGGGTCTGAATCCGGCCCTGAGTCCAGTGATGCTGGTAATTGGACTGGACAGGTAATGCTGGTTACAGGATGGGAATTTGTGATGCTGGTAATCAGACCGAGGCCCTGATTCAGCAAGGAACGCACAGGAGAGAACGCACGCACTCGGCCGATGTTTTTGTTCTGCGCATGCGTATGCATCACACTGCACGTGCACAACCTAGTCAGTGCGATCGGGTTATGGTACGCAGATTACGCGCAGTGTGTACGCAGACCCCTCCGATATAGATTGACAGGTAGTGCAGTTTGTTGGTGGTGTCGGGGAGGGGTCAGGTGAACTCAGGTGTTATAACGCCGTTATAGGGGCGTGCATAATTAAGGCAATGTGGCGGCATACGCAGCCATACCGTAAGCTGTACACAGGAAGTGGCCAGATTCCTGCGGCAGGTCAGGTCACCCACTATTATGCTAATGAGCCCGATGGTTCTCGATGTTACCGATGATGTTACTGATCTTGCATGTAGATCAGTCTGTGAGTAAAGGGAGATGGCGGCTTAGTATGGGGCTGGGCGTCTGCATCTTGTGCTATGGTCTCAATGCGTGTGCATTGATTAGCATATCCTCGCAGCGGATGGGTGCGTGGATCTGCATCCGTGCGTTCCTTGCTGAATTAGGCCCTGAGACCGGTGATGTTGGTAACTGAACTGCGACCAGTGTTGCTGGTGACCAAACTGGAGTCTGTGGCATTAACAAGCGGCAGCACATAGATAGATGAATCCTGGACTATACTGTACTGTATACTGCAGAGCCACTGAACGCTGGCAAGACGCAACGTTGTACTGGCAACCAGCCTGCCCTCCAGGAAATGCTTTTATAGAGGCTGCTGGTTGCCAATTGGAGGACTGCATCAGGTGTCCTGGGCCAACACACCATTGGTGGTGCAGTGGTCATCTGATCCCAATGAAGATGGCGGTGACCAGGAGTTGGAGTTGGCAGAAGCAGCATGAGAGGAGTGGCCGGAGCAGCATGCGCAATCTGATGAAGGTGTCGCTGGTGAGCAGCACTAAATTAACATATAGTAGCCGGCTGACAACAGACCCCAGCACCAGAGAGGTAAGTGACCAATGGGACCTGGGGCTGTGACAATGTTTAGCCAAACACCTGGGGTGGCTGGCCACATCCCCTCTCATGGCTAGCCACACCACCTCTCATGGCTGGCCACACCACCTCGTATGGCTGGCCACACCACCTCTTATGGCTGGCCACATCCCCTCTCATGGCTGACCACACCACCTCTGATGGCTGGCCACATCCCCTCTCATGGCTAGCCACACCACCTCTCATGGCTGGCCACACCACCTCTTATGGCTGGTCACACCACCTCTCATGGCTGGCCACATCCCCTCTCATGGCTGGCCACACCACCTCTCATGGCTGGCCACACCACCTCTCATGGCTGGCCACACCACCTCTCATGGCTGGCCACATCCCCTCTCATGGCTGGCCACACCACCTCTCATGGCTGGCCACACCACCTCTCATGGCTGGCCACATCCCCTCTCATGGCTGGCCACACCACCTCTCATGGCTGGCCACACCACCTCTCATGGCTGGCCACACCACCTCTCATGGCTGGCCACACCACCTCTTATGGCTGGTCACATCCCCTCTCAGGGCTGGCCACATCCCCTCTCATGGCTGGCCACACCACCTCTCATGGCTAGCTACACCACGTCTCATGGCTGGCCATATCCCCTCTCATGGCCGGCCACACCACCTCTCATGGCTGGCCACACCACCTCTCATGGCTGGCCACACCACCTCTCATCGCTGGCCAAATCCCCTCTCATGACTGGCCACATCCCCTCTCATGGCTGGCCACACCACCTCTTAAGGCTGGCCACACCACCTCTCATAGCTGTACACACCACCTCTCATGGCTGGCCACATCCCCTCTCATGGCTGGCCACATCCCCTCTCATGGCTGGCCACACCACCTCTTATGGCTGGCCACACCTTTTAAGCATGTGCCCCTACTACTGAAATCCCCTGGTGGGCCCTTCATGCCTCATCCCTACAGTGGATAGATTCCCATGCTGGCTGTGCTATTATTTGGGAGGCCTCCTATCCATAATCAAAGAGGTTTCCATTATATATCCAGAAAAAATGTGAATCGTTTTTATTTGTTATAATTATGTACATTTCTTAAAAACATTTTTCAAAAAAGTAAGAGAATGAGGCAGTAATTATTCTGGTATTGCGGCTGCTACTGAGGTTTTACTCTATCTACCATGAAACGTGGAGGATTTATGAAATATTTTGACATCCTGCACTTTTTACCTGACTGTACATGGTTACTGAGTCATTTTATAGCTGAAGCTAGAATGCCAGAGAGGATGGCTGGCAGGGAAACACAGTCAATAAAACCCATTTAAAGAGAAGATCTATAGGGACCTAAAAACATGTTACTTTTTTGTGTGATTGGCACTTCACAGCAACAAAAATAGTACACAGAGAATACATATATACTATTTTTGTGAGGATGTCAACTATATTGCATGTACCACAGGCCTGATTTTAGGAATGGGGAAGGAATATAAAGGAGCGGATTGGATAACCAGGAATTACATTTCAGCATCTATCTACAAAAATCCCCCCCCTCCCAAAATTAAAAAGAGGTTTTCAACCGGTTTTAAAGATAATTGTTTTTATGAAAAGACCCAATTTTTAATTATTATTATTTAATGTGCGAGGTGCAACAGATTCTGTAGCTCTGAACAGCAAATATATGGCATACAGAGTGAGAATAATAACAATCGCATGGATGCAAAAATGACAAAAACAATATGAGGCACAAATACAAAAAGAATTTGTTTGTAAACCGTTACAGCTGGTTATACAAACAGGATAGAACATCCGAGGGAGACAGAAAATGACTGGACATTAGACATAGGGTAGACGACACTTCCAGTGAGATTACATTCTAGAGAAAGGAGGTAACAGCAGAGAGGAGGAGCAAACAGGACACAAGTTAAACTTATGGGTGGAGACAATAGGACACAAGTGAAAGTGGTGGGTGGAGACAATAGAACACAAGTGAAAGTGGTGGTGGAGACAATAGGACACAAGTAGAAGTGGTGGTGGAGACAATAGAACACAAGTGGAAGTGGTGGGTGGAGACAATTGGACACCAGTGGAAGTATTGGGTGGAGACAATAGGACACAAGTGGAAGTGGTGGGTGGAGACAATAGGACACAAGTGGATGTGGTGGGTGGAGACAATAGGACACAAGTGGAAGTGGTGGGTGGAGACAGTAGAACACAAGTGTAAGTGATCTGTGGAGACAGTATGACACACGTAAAAGTGGTGGGTGGAGACAATAGGACACAAGTGGAAGTTATGGGTGGAGACAGTAGGACACAAGTGGAAGTGGTGGATGGAGACAATAGGACACAAGTGTAAGTGGTGAGTGGAGACAAAAGGACAGAGGTGGAAGTGATGGGTGGAGATGATAGGACACAAGTGGAAGTGGTGGGTGGAGACAGTAGGACACAAGTGGAAGTGGTGGGTGGAGACAATAGGACACAAGTGGAAGTGGTGGGTGGAGACAATAGGACACAAGTGGAAGTGGTGGGTGGAGACAGTAGAACACAAGTGTAAGTGATCTGTGGAGACAGTATGACACGAGTGAAAGTGGTGGGTGGAGACAATAGGACACAAGTGGAAGTTATGGGTGGAGACATTAGGACACAAGTGGAAGTGGCGGATGGAGACAATAGGACACAAGTGTAAGTGGTGAGTGGAGACAAAAGGACAGAGGTGGAAGTGATGGGTGGAGATGATAGGACACAAGTGGAAGTGGTGGGTGGAGACAGTAGGACACAAGTGGAAGTGGTGGGTGGAGACAATAGGACACAAGTGGAAGTGCTTGGTGGAGACAATAGGACACAGGTGGAAGTGGTGGGTGGAGACATTAGGGCACAAGTGTAAGTGGTGGGTGGAGACAATAGGACACAGGTGGAAGTGGTGGGTGGAGACAAAAGGACACAGGTGGAAGTGCTTGGTGGAGACGATATGACACAGGTGGAAGTGGTGGGTGGAGACATTAGGGCACAAGTGAAAGTGGTGGGTGGAGACAATAGGACACAAGTGGAAGTTATGGGTGGAGACAAATAGGACACAAGTGGAAGTGGTGGATGGAGACAATAGAACACAAGTGTAAGTGGTGAGTGGAGACAAAAGGACAGAGGTGGAAGTGATGGGTGGAGATGATAGGACACAGGTGGAAGTATTGGGTGGAGACAATAGGACACAAGTGGAAGTGGTGGGTGGAGACAGTAGAACACAAGTGTAAGTGATCTGTGGAGACAGTATGACACGAGTGAAAGTGGTGGGTGGAGACAATAGGACACAAGTGGAAGTTATGGGTGGAGACAGTAGGACACAAGTGGAAGTGGCGGATGGAGACAATAGGACACAAGTGTAAGTGGTGAGTGGAGACAAAAGGACAGAAGTGGACGTGATGGGTGGAGATGATAGGACACAAGTGGAAGTGGTGGGTGGAGACAGTAGGACACAAGTGGAAGTGGTGGGTGGAGACAATAGGACACAGGTGGAAGTGGTGGGTGGAGACAAAAGGACACAAGTGGAAGTGGTGGGTGGAGACAATAGGACACAAGTGGAAGTTATGGGTGGAGACAGTAGGACACAAGTGGAAGTGGCGGATGGAGACAATAGGACACAAGTGTAAGTGGTGAGTGGAGACAAAAGGACAGAGGTGGAAGTGATGGGTGGAGATGATAGGACACAAGTGGAAGTGGTGGGTGGAGACCGTAGGACACAAGTGGAAGTGGTGGGTGGAAACAATAGGACACAGGTGGAAGTGGTGGGTGGAGACAAAAGGACACAAGTGGAAGTGGTGAGTGGAGACGATATGACACAGGTGGAAGTGGTGGGTGGAGACATTAGGGCACAAGTGTAAGTGGTGGGTGGAGACAATAGGACACAGGTGGAAGTGGTGGGTGGAGACAAAAGGACACAAGTGGAAGTGGTGAGTGGAGACGATATGACACAGGTGGAAGTGGTGGGTGGAGACATTAGGGCACAAGTGTAAGTGGTGGGTGGAGACAATCGAACACAGGTGGAAGTCGTGAGTGGGGACAGTAGGACACAAGTGGAAGTGGGGGGTGGAGATAATAGGACACAATGGGAATCGGTGGGTGCAGACAATGGGACACAAAATGGAACTGGTGGGTGGAGACAGTAGGACACAAGTGTAAGTGGTGGGTGGAAACAATTGGGGGGAGAGAACTAGAAAACAGAGATGTATCAAGCCTTGGAGAAATATAGAGTGGAAAGAGATAAAGAATTTGTTTTTATTTATTAACAGTTTCTTATATAGCGCAGCATATTCCATTGCGCTTTACAATTTGAAACAACATTAATAGAACAAGACTGGGTTGTAAGAGACAGACATAAAGGTAAGAGGGCCCTGCTCGCAAGCTTACAATCTATAGGGAAATAGGTGTTGATACACAAGGATATGTGCTACATATTGCAAATTGGTCCAGCCAGATTGCAGAGGTTTTTGGTGAGTTGTATGATCCAGTCATACAGCAATGTTGGCCTAGGGTTAGGAGGATGTGAAATTGAATAAAGAGAAAATATGTGAGGTTATGTGTGGACTGTAAGAAAATATGTAATTAGATAGGGAAGCTATGAAGGTTATGTAGGCGATTCTGGAATCTGATAAGTTTGTCTGAAAAGATGAGCTTGCAGAGAACACTTGAATGTTTGGAGACTAGCGGAAAGTCTTATTGTGCGTGGGAGGGCATTCCACAAGGTGGGTGCAGCCCAAAAAAAGTCCTGTAACCGTGAATGGAAGCAAGTAATGCGTGGGGATTAGAGACGCAGATCTTGTGCTGAGCGGAGAGGTCGGGTTGGGAGATATTTTGAGATGAGTGAAGAGATGTATGTTGGTGTGGTTGGTTAATAGCTTTATGTGTGAGTGTAAGTATTTTATATTGAATATGGTAGATGACCGGTAGCCAGTGGAGAGACTGACAGAGCAGAGCAGCAGATGATGAACGTTTGGTGAGATAGATCAGCAGGGGCATTTCTAGAGAGGAGGGGGCCTGTGTGCAGTCTCCGACATGGGCCCCCCTCCTCTCCGCATGGCGGCTGGCAGCGCACAGAGCTGTGCCAGATGTGGGACTCCGGAGAGGTAAGTAATATTGTGGGTGCAGGGTGTGCAGTGCGGGCCCCCCTGGACCCCGGGGCCTGTGTTCCCCACACACCCTGCACCCATTATAGATACGCCCCTGTAGTTCAGCCTCGCAGCTGCATTCATAATGGATTGTAATGCTAAGAGTAATGGTTGGATATATTAAGTTTGAGGTGGCGAGATGACATCCAAGATGAAATGGCAGAGAGACATTCAGTGACACAGACCAGCACAGATGATGACAAATCTCGCGACGAAAGGTAGATTTGAGTATTGTCCGCGTACAGATGATACTGAAAACCAAAAGAGCTGGTTTGCCAAGAGAGGTGGTATAGATTGAGAGAAGCAGAGGAACTAATACTGAGCCTTGTGGTACTCCAACTGATAGAGGTAGCGAAGAGGAGGTAGAGTCAGAAAAGCGAACAGTGAAAGAGCGATTAGAGAGGTAGGATGAGAACCAATAAAGGGCTGTGCCTTCAAGACCTAGGGATTGTAGTGTTTGTATGAGAAGAGAGTGGTCAACAGTGTCAAAGGCAGCAGAGAGATCTAGAAGAATTAGGAGTGAATAATGGCCTTTAGCCTTGGCAGTGACAAGATCATTTACTACCTTAGTCAGTGCTATCACTGTGGAGTGTTGGGAGCGAAAGCCAGACTGAAGTGGGTCCAATAAGTTGTGGGTGTTAAGAAAGTGTGTGAGGCGGGTGTAGACAAGTCTCTTCAGTAGCTTGGAGGGGCATGGGAGCTGGGAGATAGGATGGTAATTTGAGAGAGAGTTAGGCTCAAAATTTTGTTTTTTCAGAATGGGAGTGATCACTGCGTGCTTGTACACTGATGGGAGTGATCACTGCATGCTTGAACACTGATGGGAGTGATCACTGCATGCTTGTACACTGATGGGAGTGATCACTGCATGCTTGTACACTGATGGGAGTGATCACTGCATGCTTGTACACTGATGGGAGTGAGCACTGCATGCTTGTACACTGATGGGAGTGATCACTGCATGCTTGTACACTGATGGGAGTGATCACTGCATGCTTGTACACTGATGGGAGTGATCACTGCATGCTTGAACAGTGATGGAAAGATACCAGAAGAGAAAGAGAGATTACATATTTCAGTTAAGTGTGGAATGAGCACAGGAGACAGAGCTTTACTGATTTGTGAGGGTATAGGATCAAGAGGAGAGGTAGTAGAGTAGGAGGATGAGAAGAGTGTAGATACTTCATCTTCATTTGTGGGGTCAAATGATGAGAACGTGCCACTGGGTTCAGGTAGGGAATTGAACAAGACCCTGGCTGAGGAAGTGCATATAATTTCATTTTGGATATTATTAATCTTATCCTTGAAATAGGAAGCGAGATCTTGTGCACTGATAGTATCAGGTGGGTTGGGTGATGGAGGGGTAAGAAGTGATTTAAATGTATTAAAAGTACCAACCTACAAGCTACTGTCATGTTACAGGCTGTGTATGAAAAATAACAGACACTGATTGGTTGGTACTTTATCTCTCTCCATAGTTTGATACATCTCCCCCTGGATAAGGAGATGGGCGAGATGGGAGCCAGCTCCAGGTGAACAAGCAGATGAGGGGAGAAGGAATGGGGACACAATTACACTTTCTGTACTCTGACAATCGTTTCACGCTGTGACGCTGCTGCTCCCATTCCCTGCATCCAACACCACACCCAGGCACAGGAAGAAGCAAACCAACTATTTGCATATGGACATAGGCATACATATATATATATATATCAAAATAACGCCGGCACTCCACAAATAAATACACTGTACATGCCTGGGTGCCCTCTGATGGTCCCAATGGATCAAAGATATACATACAAATAACAGCGGCACTCACAGGACTTGTAAAGAAGACTCCAGACTCCCAGACCTTGGGAGTCTGGAGTCTTCTTTACAAGTCCTGTGAGTGCCGCTGTTATTTGTATGTATGTATATATATGTATATATATATATATATATATATATTAAATTAAGAGCAGATATAAGTCGGACTGTAAATGAGGCCCAGAATGTAAGATGTGGATTTTCTTGTATATAGTATGCTTATATGCTTATTGTGTTTTTGTGCAATAGTAACACCAAACCCAACAGTCACAAAAAAATATTTCTAGAGATAAGCAAATCACTACTTAATATTCCAAATGTATCTAATTTTCATCCTTTTATTGACCCCAAATATTGTCACAAAACACTTTGCACAAAAGCTGTTGAAACGGAATTATCCGATATGTATTCCCATTCAAATGTCATTTTCTATTTACAAATTACCTTTTTTTTTAAAAAACAAAAACAAAAATAACAAAGAAATTTTGATTATAAACATTTTTTTTAATTTACCCTCCGCAATTTTCTGTAACTGAACATTTGCAACTACAGTAATTAATTAAAAAAATTAAATATATCACTTATATTTCCACTATTCCTTTTAAATGAACTGAGAAATCATTTTTTTAATTTATTTAAAATGATAAATGAAAAAAAAAAAAATGACACCAAAGATAGGATGGGTAGTTGTCACTATAGAATAATTGCTTTCTGCTGGTTTTATTCCTATATCTCAGTGGAAACTTAAACAACTACAGGTTAAACAGAAAAAAATAAAATACAATACACTTTAAGTCAATTCTCAACAGGACAGCTGATAAGTGCTCTCTTTCACAGGCTGAGAACATCCCTCTATGACAATCCTGTGTAATTACTCCATGTAAAGAAACAGTACTATTTTTTGGCAATTACAGTAACAGTAAATCTTGTACTAGCCTTGGGAGAGAGTGCAGCCAGGCTTGAAATGTATTGGCCGAGCGCAGACATTCTTGTCGACTGAATTTTCTGCAAGCGTAAAAAAAAAAAAAAAATGAAAAAAAAAAAAAGTGTTGATTCATGTTTAAAAAATAGACACACTGTAGAACAATGCAATTCAATAAGTCGATAAACACGATGAGTTGTAAAGAATATTAAAGTATACATTAAAAGGCTCTCAAGCAACATTTCAGATGTGTTAACAATAACACAGAACCCCTTTAATAAGAAAAATAACAAATGCGCGGGGAATGCCACGATAGATTTATTCCGCTAAGAGAAGCCTAGTTAAATGCTACTCAAACTGAAGCCGTTCCATAGGGCAGTAACTTATGATATGGCAGGCTTCAAGCTATTACTTATTGTTGTGCTTTATTTACAGAGGAAATGCGGCTTTAATCTCCCAGGATTGTGAAATGGTCGGGAGAAAAAGCATTTTCAGAACAACTTTTAACTATTCACATTGGAGATTAGAGAATGTGTTCAAAACAATATATTAATTCTGCTCCTGGAGAGGTGGATATACATATTGCATAGCACAGGGGGGACCAGAGGGCTCTTCTAAACACAAAATTTCTTATAGAAGTAATTTTAGTCTTTATTTCATATAGCGCATTTGCCAGAGACTTCACGTTAAACGGGATATACAACGTAGAATACATTTTCTCATTTAAGCTCCTGGGTATGCAGTCAGCATGCCAACTTGGACATTGTGTTGACATCTAGAAATGTCGACATGGCCATAATGGTGGTATGTCGACAGTCAAAGTGTTGTCATAGCATTTTAGTGCTAAATTTAGCTTTAGAGTTAGGTTTAGGGTTAGGATAAGGGTCAGGGTTAGGTTCAAGGACAGTGATAGGATTTGGGTTATTTTCAGGATTAGATTTGGGTTAGGCTTAGTGTTAGCGCTAGGTTTTGGGTTTGGTTTAGGGCTAGGTTTTGGGTTAGGTTTAGCGTTAGGGCTAGGTTGTGGGTTAGGTTTAGGGTTTGGGCTAGGTTTTGGGTTAGGGTTTAGGTTAGGGCTAGGTTTTGGGTTTGGTTTAGGGCTAGGTTTTGGGGTAGGGTTTAGGTTAGGGCTAGGTTTTGGGTTTGGTTTAGGGTTAGGTTTAAGTTTAGGAAAAAGGTTTAGGGTTAGGACTGGGATTTGGGTTAGTTTTAGGGTTAGGTTTAGGGCTAGGTTTTGGGTTAGGTTCAGGGTTAGGGCTAGATTTTGGGTTAGGCTTACCGTTAGGGCTAGGTTTTGGGTTTGGTTTAGGGCTAGGTTGTGAGTTATGTTTAGGGTTCAGGCTAGGTTTTGGGTTTGGTTTAGGGCTAGGTTGTGAGTTAGGTTTAGGGTTCGGGCTAGGTTTTGGGTTAGGGTTTAGGTTAGGTCTAGGTTTTGGGTTAGGTGTTGGGTTAGAGCTAGGTTTTGGATTAGGTTTAGGGTTAGGGCTAGGTTTTGGGTTAGGTTTAGGGTTAGGGTTAGGTTTTGGGTTAGATGTCGGGTTAGGTTTAGGATTCGGGCTAGGTTTTGGGTTAGGTTTAGGGCTAGGTTTTGGGTTAGGTTTAGGGTTAGGGCTAGGTTTAGGGTTAGGTTTAGGAATAGGGCTAGGTTTTGGTTTACATGTCGGGTTATGTTTAGGGTTAGGGCTAGGTTTTGGATTAGGTTTAGGAATAGGGCTAGCTTTTGGGTTAGATGTCGGGTTAAGTTTAGGGTTAGGGCTAGGTTTTGGATTAGGTTTAAGGTTAGGATAAGGGTTAGGTTTAGGGTTAATTTTAGGTTTAGGGTTAGGGCTAAGGACATATCATTCCACACCCAGCTCATGATACGTGAAAGGATTCATTTGGTGTCCGGCACCCACCAGTGTCCCCCTCTCTGCCTGTCTCAATTTACAGTTTAAAATGATTTCTTGTGGTGTAATTGAGTAGCATTTTCCGGTGGCAAATTGGATTCCCCCCTTACTCTATGTCCCGAAAGTATGTTATACACTGTATGAGAACCTATGGAAATACAAAACAAAATGAAACTATCAATTCATTAACTAGAAACCTGAAAAGGTATATTACATGGCATTGTAGAATGTATACTCTGCATGATTTCCAATTAAATAAAGACAATTTTCACCGCCATTATGCAAAGTCTCCATATTCGGTTTACAAGTTTTTTTTCTTTTCTTAAGCAAGTCAAATTATTATTTCAGAGCAATGTAACCCAGCTTCATGCCAAGCATTAACATTCAATGCTGGAATTTTACAAGATGTCTTTTATTAATTTAGTAGACTTTGTATCTCAGTACAAGGTGCTTAAATATCAGAAGGGAATTAGAAGATGAAAATGTAGAGAGAAAAAAAAATAATAGCCTACATTCCCTGTTTTTGAGACATTTTCAATCTGTTTAAAGATTGAGTTTACAGGGACAAATGGGAATGGATATTACCATAATGTATGCAGCCCAAACTCTGCTAATTGTCGCAGCACATAAAGGGGAGCAAATCGTCTTAATTTTCTGCAGCAAACAACTCGATGTAATCTGAGCAGATTAATTTCCCTCTCTTGCCCCGGTTTATGGAGCAGCAATCTTGATTTACTTATTGATTATCAGACAAGAGTACTAATCCCCTTTCGGTCATTAAAAGTACTTAATTAAATAGCAGTTAGCAAATATCTCTTTACTAAAATAATTGAAGCTGATTTATATTTAGTTTCAGTTGGGTGTTTTTAGAAATCAGTCTGTTGTTTGCTTTTTTGGTGCTAAATGAATACATCTGATTGGTAAATTGGCGCAACTCTCCCATGAGAACACTTTTTAAAATAAAAATAAAAAAAATGATGATTAATCTCTGATTACGGGCTCACCTTACATCACCAACAACCAATATATGTTCCCGGATAGAGGTCAGTGACTAAATGGCTGCTGAGAAGGGTTAGATACACATAACGTCACCGGCTATGACACGGTTTCAGCTCAATCTGCCATCCTGCATATTGCGTGTATTTAGCCTTAGTGATAACGGCTTTGATCATGAGACGACGTCAGCAGATTGCGGCAACTACAGTATAAGAATGTTTGTATCGGTAGCAGAGATGCTCCTGTAATAAAGTAAGTGGAGGTAGTTAATTAAGGTGCTGTGGGATATTTGTATGCATTAATAATGATGACATGATCATAATGATGATATTGACCTGATTCTGAGAGCCGATGTTTTAGCACACGGAGTGATCTTTTGCCAGTGCGCGTACATCGGTGTCGCACTGCACATGTGTCGACGAGTCACAGTGTGATGGACAGACGGAGCATTTGGGGGCGGCAATGGGACGTGTCAGCTAAAAACTCGATTGTTACGGGGACGTGTCACAACCTGTACTGTATATACGATCCCGTATACGGGAATCTAGTGTCTCAATTACGGAGTCCATGCTAAGTGACCATAGACGCGCATAAGGAGTCGATGTTTGCCTGTTCTGCGTCCGATGCTCCATGTGTGTACTCAGTTGCGGACAGCTGCGATGGCTCCAGTGAGCGTCTCAGTCCAGAACCCGGCGGCTGTGCTATTAGCATATTTTTGCGCACACTAATGGTAACCCTAACTCTAATGGTGACTAACAGTAACCTAACGCTAACCCTAACCCTAATGGTAACCTTAACTCTAATGTTAACTAACAGTAACCTAATGTTAACCCTAACTCTAAAGGTAACTAACAGTAACCTAACACTAACCCTAATGGTAACCCTAACTCTAATGTTAACTAACTGTAACCTAATGTTAACCCTAACTCTAATGGTAACTAACTGTAACCTAACACTAACCCTAATGGTAACCCTAACTCTAATGTTAACTAACAGTAACCTAATGTTAATCCTAACTCTAAAGGTAACTAACAGTAACCTAACGCTAACCCTATTGATAACCCTAACAGTAACCTAACCCTAATGATAACCCTAACTCTAATGGTAACCAACAGTACCCTAACCCTAATGGAAACCCTAACTCTAATGTTAACTAACAGTAACCTAATGCTAACCCTAATGGTAATCCTAACTCTAATGGTAACTAACAGTAACCTAATGCTAACCCTAATGGTAACCCTAACTATTAGTAACTAACAGTAACCTAACCCTAACTCTAATGGTAACCCTAACCCTAATGGTAACCTTAACTCTAATGGTAACCTAACTCTAATGGTAACCCTAACCGTAACCCCAACCCTGACTCTAATGGTAACTAACAGTAATCTAACACTAACCCTAATGGTAAACCTAACTCTAACAGTAACCCTAACCTTAACCCTAAACTTAATGATAACCCTAGCTCTAATGGTAACCCTAACTCTAATGGTAACCCTAACCTTAACCCTAATGGTAATCTTAACTCTAATGGTAACCCTAACCTTAACTCTAATGGTAACCCTAACTCTAATGGTAACCCTAACCCTAACCTTAACCCCAACCCTGACTCTAATGGTAACTAACAGTAATCTAACGCTAACCCTAATGGTAACCCTAACTCTAACAGTAACCCTAACCTTAACCCTAGCCTTAATGATAACCCTAACTCTAATGGTAACCCTAACCCTAACCCTAATGGTAACCTTAACTCTAATGCTAACCCTAACCTTAACTCTAATGGTAACCCTAACCTTAACCCTAACCCTAACTCTAATGGTAACTAACAGTAACCTAACGCTAACCCTAATGGTAACCCTAACTCTAATGGTAACTAACAGTAACCTAACGCTAACCCTAACTCTAATGGTAACTAACAGTAACCTAACGCTAACCCTAATGGTAACCCTAATTCTAATGGTTACACTAAACCTAATGGTAACACTAACTCTAATGGTAACTAACTGTAACCTAACGCTGACCCTAATGGTAACCCTAATTCTAATGGTTACACTAAACCTAATGGTAACACTAACTCTAATGGTAACTAACAGTAACCTAACGCTAACCCTATTGGTGACCCTAATTCTAATGGTAACCAACAGTAACCTAACGCTAACCCTATTGGTGACCCTAATTCTAATGGTAACTAACAGTAACCTAACGCTAACCCTAATGGTAACCATAACTCTAATGCTAACAGTAACCTAACGCTAACCCTAATGGTAACCCTAACTCTAATGGTAACTAATAGTAACCTAAAGCTAACCCTAATGGTAACCCTAACTCTAAAGGTAACCCGAATCATAACCCTAACCCTAATGGTAACCTTAACTCTAATGGTAACCTTAAATCTAATGGTTAACCTAACGCTAATGGTAACCCTAATGTTAATGGTAACCCTAACCTTAACCCTAACCCTAATGGTAACCTTAACTCTAGTGGTAACCCTAACCCTAATGGTAACCTTAAATTTAATGGTTACCCTAACGCTAATGATAACCCTAACCTTAACCCTAATGGTAACACTAACCCTAACACTAACAGTAACCCTAACCTTAACCTTAACCCTAATGGTAACCCTAACTCTAGTGGTAACTAGCCCTAACCCTACTGGTAACCCTAACTCTAACAGTAACCCTAACTCTAATGGTAACTAACAGTAACCTAACCCTAACTCTAACAGTAACCCTAACCTTAACCTTAACTATAATGGTAACTAACAGTAACCTAACCCTAATGGTAACCCTAACTTTAATGGTAACCCTAACTCTAACAGTAACCCCAACCTTAACCCTAACCCTAATGGTAACCTTAACTCTAATGTAGTGTGAGCTGTCGGGCCTGCTAAAGTGTGCAGTGTGGACAGGGCCAGGCAGGTATTACTGTCAGTCAGTCGGAGCCGGCCGTGCTGAGTGACCGGGTTGACTGATGAAGCTGGCGGTGGGTGGAGCTAAGGGAGCCACGGACAGTGTGGAAGTGAGTTGGCCAGCTGGGCTAGGAGACCGCACACCACAGACTGACAAGGCAGCAGGTGGCACTGTGCTAAGGGGATAAAGGAACAGGAAGTACCAGTGTATGGGCCCAAACTGACAGGGTCCCGCTGGTGCTGATGATCGTGACTGCACCCTGCTTCGTTCTCACTCATGTCTGCCTGTGATGTCTGCCTGTGATGCCTTCCAGGGGCGGTTTGGGATGGAAAACCAGCCCGGGAAATTTGTGGAAGCAGCCCTAATGGGGGCGGGGTCTGTTGAGGGGGTGGGATCTGTTGAGGAGGCGGGATCTCTCATAGGACCTGATTCTGAGTTGGACGCAGTTGTAGCCTCCCTTGCATCTTTTGCTGCAATTGCGTCTTTGACTTTATGCTAATGCCACTACACAGCCCTTCCCTGGTGTACATCCAAATGTGCAAGGACTGAGACTCCCACGGTCAGTGTGTACAGGGTCTGCAATCATGTTGTGTGTCTTTAGATGCCACCATCGGTCGGACCATTGAAACTTTCACCAGCCATATGCTTGGTGTAGATCATGCATCTGAGTTTGGCTTCCAATGTGAGTAATTCAGCGTCTCTGTACACAACCAATGTCATCAACTCGCCCATGTCACTCCTATAACACCCCATACTATATCTGCGGCTGATTAGTCAACCCTCTGTAACCGCCTAGGAATGCCCAACACATTTTTAAATACACTCCTTCATGCATGCACCTGCACTGCAACTCTGTATGAACACCATTGGGACTCATGCGCGGTGTAACTCAGATACATGCGCAGACGAAAAACATTGTAAGAGAAAAAAATAAACACATTGTTTTTTTTTCCTTTGGGGGCCAAACACACTGACCCCCGACAGGAAATAAAAAAACACACTGACCCCCGACAGGAAAAAAATCATACACATCGGCCTCAACAGTAAACAATAAAATACATTAGTCCCTACTTTTAAAAAAGAAAAAAACACATTGGTCTCAGTAGGAATAAAACACCCTGACCCCAACAAGAAGAAAAAAAACAAACACATTGGCCTCAATAGGAAAATAAACACATTGACCCCCCACAGGAAACAAAACACACTGACCCCCGACAGGAAATAAAAAAACACACTGACCCCCGACAGGAAATAAAAAAAAACACTGACCCCCGACAGGAAATAAAAAAACACACTGACCCCCGACAGGAAATAAAAAAACACACTGACCCCCGACAGGAAATAAAAAAACACACTGACCCCCAACAGGAAAAAAAATCATACACATTGGCCTCAACAGAAAACAATAAAATACATTAGTCCCTACTTTAAAAAAAAAAAAAAAAAAATTGGTCTAAGTAGGAATAAAACACTCTGACCCCAACAAGAAGAAAAAAACAAACACATTGGCCTCAATAGGAAAATAAACACATTGGCCCCCCACAGGAAAAAAAGAAAACACATTGGGCCCCACAGAAAAAAAAAAACAATCACATTGGGCCCCACAGAAAAATAAAAATAAAACACATTGACCCCCTGACAGGGAAAAATAATGCATATTGGCCTCCACAAGAAAAAACCAGGGTGGACAGTGTATGTACCAATATTGAAAGAAAAGAAAAAGGACTCCTTATGGGGGACACACTTTAGGAGTGGAGATTTAGAAAATTGGGTAAAGCTAAAACATAACTTTTATTCTCAACTGTTAAAGGGCGAGCGAAAATCGGATAAGAATACTAACATAGACAAATAATCCTAAAAACTACCGGCAAAATATTTCCAATATGAATCATCAAGCAGAATATCGCTCGAGAAAGCCACAACATACCGCTGTTTGTCAAGACCCACCTCTACGGCTTCAGCGAAGCCTTACAGGCACTGCTGGGTCCCGTGTAATGCACATGTGCAGACGGACTGTCGTGCATCAGCATACCGCAGGAGGCCCATCGCTGCCAGCATTAGGCTGCCAGCAGCCCAGCGGAGGACCTTGCAGAGGAGAAGGACTTCGCATGACCTTCCCGGGGTGGTAAGTATTGGTAAATACCGGTACATTTTTTGTTTGCATCACAGTGATACTAAACGAAAAATTGCTCTTGTGTTTACCATCGTTGATAAATAAATGGGGGCTATGAATTGCAAAAATAACCCAAAATTAAAACGAATGTCAATTGCAAATATATAAATTACTGATAACTATATAGAAAGTGACAGTCTGAAAATTCTGCATAACAGAGGCATGTATACATAGTGTATGTCCCTGGGCACCATGTCTAAGTGGTGAGTGTATGTCCCTGGGGCAGACAGGGGGGGAGTTATGGCGGGTATGGTATGTCTCTGGATACTAAGGGCCTGATTCAGACGGGAGTAATAGTTAGAAGCAGGGGGCAGGATGGGAGTAATAGGTAGAAGCAGGATGAGAGTAATAGTTAGAAGCAGGGGGCATGATGGGAGTAATAGTTAGGAGCAGGGGACAGGATGGGAGTAATTGTTAGAAGCAGGGGGCAGGATGGGAGTAATAGTTAGAAGCAGGGGGCAGGATGGGAGTAATAGTTAGAAGCAGGGGGCAGGATGGGAGTAATAGTTAGAAGCAGGGGGCAGATTGGGAAGAACAGTTAGAAGCAGGGGGCAGATTGGGAAGAACAGTTAGAAGCAGGGGGCAGGATGGGAGTAATTGCTAGAAGCAGGGGGCAGGATGGGAGGAATAGTTAGAAGCAGGGGGCAGGATGGGAGTAATAGATAGAAGCAGGGGGCAGGATGGGAGTAATAGATAGAAGCAGGGGGCAGGTTGGGAGAAATAGTTAGATGGGAGTAGTGGTGGGAAAAAGCAGGAAGTATGGAAGAGGAAGGAACGTCTCACCTGAAAAAAGTAATCTCAGCTCCGCAGATCTCAGGTCCCAGCCGCCATTTCTCCCTCCGCTCCGTGTAGTACAGCAATGTGCCACTGACAGCCAGCTCCTTCTACAAACAGCGTACATTGTAGCTGCCTGCAGCACGCAGCCCCAGGGTATAGTCTGACCCATCTCACAGGAGCGGGTGTCAGGTAAGTGTTTTTTTTTTTATTATGTCTCTACTGCGGGGGGCGGATTACTTCTGGGGGCACTACAAGGGGGGGGGCTACTGGGAGCACTACAGGGGGGGAATACTACTGAGGGCACTACAAGGGGGGGACTACTAGGAGCACTACAGGGGGGAATACTACTAGGGGCACTACAAGGGGGGGGACTACTGGGAGCACTACAGGGGGGGAATACTACTGGGGGCACTACAAGAAGGGGATACTACTGGGGGCACTACAAGGGGGGGAATACTACTGGGGGCACTACAAGGGGGGGACTACTGGGGGCACTACAAGGGGGGGAATACTACTGGAGGCACTACAAGGGGGAAATACTACTGGGGGCACTACAAGGGGGGACTACTGGGAGCACTACAAGGGGGGGACTACTGG
Source organism: Taudactylus pleione (assembly GCA_031769625.1). Classification (NCBI taxonomy): domain Eukaryota; kingdom Metazoa; phylum Chordata; class Amphibia; order Anura; family Myobatrachidae; genus Taudactylus; species Taudactylus pleione. The sequence goes on from JAUIMM010001618.1 coordinate 632,684, forward strand.
AACCACTACAGGGGGGGAATACTACTGGGGGCACTACAAGGGGGGCACTACTGGGAGCACTACAGGGGGAAATACTACTGGGGGCTCTACAAGGGGGGGACTACTGGGGGCACTACAAGGGGGGGACTACTGGGGGCACTACAAGGGGGAAATACTACTGGGGGCACTACAAGGTGGGGCTACTGGGAGCACTACAAGGGGGGGACTACTGGAAGCACTACAGGGGTGGGAATACTACTGGGGGCACTACAAGGGGGGGACTACTGGGAGCACTACAGGGGGAAATACTACTGGGGGCTCTACAAGGGGGGAAAATACTACTGAGGAACTACAAGGGGGGAAATACTACTGGGGCACTACAAGTGGGGGACTACTGGGGGCACTACAAGGGGGGGACTACTGGGGGCACTACAAGGGGTAAATACTACTGGGGGCACTACAAGGGGGGGACTACTGGGAGCACTACAAGGGGGGGACTACTGGGGGCACTACAGGGGGGGAATACTACTGGGGGCACTACAAGGGGGGGACTACTGGGAGCACTACAGGGGGGAATACTACTGGGGCACTACAATGGGGAAATACTACTGGGGGCTCTACAAGGGGGGGGAAATACTACTGGGGGAACTACAAGGGGGGAAATACTACTGGGGCACTACAAGTGGGGGACTACTGGGGGCACTACAAGGGGGGAATACTACTGGGGGCACTACAAGGGGGGGAATACTACTGGGGGCACAAGGGGGGAATACTACTGGGGGCACTACATGGGGGGGAAATACTACTGGGGGCACTACAAGGGGGGGAAATACTACTGGGGGCACTACAAGGGGGGAATACTACTGGGGGAACTACAAGAGGGGAATACTACTGGGGGCACTACAAGGGGGGAATACTACTGCGGGCACTACAAGGGGGGCTACCACTGGGGGCACTACAAGAGGGGGGACTATTACTAGGGTCACTATATAATGGGCACTGCATAGGGAGGTACCACTACTGGGGGCACTGCATGGGGGGTAGTACTGCTGGGGCACTATATAAGGGGCTTACTACTGGGGGCACAAGGGGCACTGCACTGGGGGGACCACTACCGGGGGCACTGTAAAAGGGGCACTGCATAGGGGGGGTGCCAAAAAAATACTCGCTTACCAAAAAATTTGGGCTAGGGCCAGCCCTGCCAGCCTGTGATACCTTCCTGCCTGTGATTCCTGCCTGCCTGCCTGTGATTCCTGCCTGCTTGCCTGTGATTCCTGCCTGCCTGTGATTCTTGCCTGCCTGCCTGTGATTCCTGCCTGCCTGCCTGTGATTCCTGCCTGCCTGCCTGTGATGCATGCCTGCCTGTGATTTCTGCCTGCCCGTGGTGCCTGAATGCCTGTGATGCCTGCCTGCGATGCCTGCCTGTCTGTAATGCCTGCGATGTCTAGCTGTGATGCCTGCGATGCCTTGCTGTGATGCCTGCCTGTGATGCCTGCCTGTGATGCCTGCCTGTGATGCCTGCCTGTGATGTAAGCCTGCGATGCCTGCCTGTCTGTAATGCCTGCGATGTCTAGCTGTGATGCCTGCGATGCCATGCTGTGATGCCTTGCTGTGATGCCTGCCTGTGATGCCTGCCTGTGATGCCTGCCTGTGATGCCTGCCTGTGATTCCTGCCTGCTTGCCTGTGATTCCTGCCTGCCTGTGATTCTTGCCTGCCTGCCTGTGATTCCTGCCTGCCTGCCTGTGATTCCTGCCTGCCTGCCTGTGATGCATGCCTGCCTGTGATTTCTGCCTGCCCGTGGTGCCTGAATGCCTGTGATGCCTGCCTGCGATGCCTGCCTGTCTGTAATGCCTGCGATGCCTTGCTGTGATGCCTGCGATGCCTTGCTGTGATGCCTGCCAGTGATGCCTGCCTGTGATTCCTGCGATGCCTTGCTGTGATGCCTTGCTGTGATGCCTGCCTGTGATGCCTGCCTGTGATGCCTGCCTGTGATGCCTGCCTGTGATTCCTGCCTGCTTGCCTGTGATTCCTGCCTGCCTGTGATTCTTGCCTGCCTGCCTGTGATTCCTGCCTGCCTGCCTGTGATTCCTGCCTGCCTGCCTGTGATGCATGCCTGCCTGTGATTTCTGCCTGCCCGTGGTGCCTGAATGCCTGTGATGCCTGCCTGCGATGCCTGCCTGTCTGTAATGCCTGCGATGCCTTGCTGTGATGCCTGCGATGCCTTGCTGTGATGCCTGCCAGTGATGCCTGCCTGTGATGCCTGCCTGTGATGTCTGCCTGCGATGCCTGCCTGTAATGCCTGTGATGTCTGTCTGTGATTATTATTATTATTATCCTTTATTTATATGGCGCCACAAGGGTTCCGCAGCGCCTTACACCTTACATAAACAAATGAGCACACAAGAAAACAGTTATTAACAGTACAAAAAATACAGGACAGATACATGATTAATACATTCCTGCATAACACTTAGATAAGCAGCACACAGTCAGCAAGCAAGGGTGGGGTACTGTTGTATATTAAAGTATAATTAAGTGAAGGAGAAGCACATGGCCTGTAATGCCTGTGATGTCTGCCTGCGATGCCTGCCGGTGAAGCCTGGCTGTGATACATGCCTGTGATGTTTCATGCCTGCCTGTGAAACCTGCCTGTGATTCCTGATGCCTGCCTGTGATGCCTGATGCCTGCCTGTGATGCCTGATGCCTGCCTGTGATACCTGCCTGTGATGCCAGAAGCCTGCCTGTGATACCTGCCTGTGATGCCTGATGCCTGCCTGTGATACCTGCCTGTGATGCCTGATGCCTGCCTGTGATACCTGCCTGTGATGCCTGATGCCTACCTGTGGTGCCTGATGCCTGCCTGTGATACCTACCTGTGATTCCTGATGCCTGCCTGTGATGCCTGATGCCTGCCTGTGATTCCTGATGCCTGTGATTCCTGATGCCTGCCTTTGATGCCTACCTGTGATACCTGCCTGTGAGGCCTGATACCTGCCTGTGATACCTGCCTGTGATGCCTGATGCCTGCCTGTGATGCCTGCCTGTGATGCCTGATGCCTGCCTGTGATGCCTGCCTGTGATGCCTGCCTGCCTGTGATACTTGCTGCCTGTGATAACTGCCTGCCTGTGATGCATGCCTGTCTGTGATGTCTGCCTGTGATGCCTGCCTGTGATAACTGCCTGTCTGTGATGTCTGCCTGTGATAACTGCCTGCCTGTGATGCATGCCTGTATGTGATGTCTGCATGTGATAACTGCCTGCCTGTGATGCCTGCCTGTCTGTGATGCCTGCCTGTGATGCCTGACTGTGATGCCTGCAATGCCTGCCTGTCTGTGATGTCTGCCTGTGATGCCTGCCTGCCTGTGATGCCTGCCTGGCGGTGAGTGACATGCATCAGCGCCAGTGGGACCCTCTGTCAACCTTTGAACATTATCATCAGATTTCAGGGGCATTGGTTTGTGCGCTCTCCTCCCCCACTCTCGCATTGGACGTCAGTCTCAGGACCAGCAGCACAGCTTCATCTTCTGACTCCTGACTCTTTTACATGCTGATCTGCCCCCAGGTCTCCTACAGCTCCTCCCTTCTCCTCCTCCCTACTCAGTGCTTCCACTGACTGTGTTCAGGCCCTGATTCAGAGCCGGACACTCTGACAGAGCACTCGCTCTGAATCATGGCCGTCCTTCCTGATTTTAGAGCGGCCTCCTGGCCGCTCACATAGCTGTTGGTGACCACCCACAGCTATAGCGAGCGGCCAAAAAGATGGTCGCGATGGTCAAGACCATCGCGACCATCGGGCTTGCGACAAGACCCTTGTGGTAGGGTCTCGTTGCCATAAGCCCTGGAGTGCTTTTGGCTCTATCAGAGCTGAGAGCACTCCCACTGACATCACTTGTGATGTCAGAGTGGCCGGCCCCAGACGGTAGGCGTTCCCATGGGAACGCCTCCATCTGGGCACCAACGCCCCCGGCACGCCCACCAAAGGGGGCGTGCTGTCACTCACCATCGACAGCACGCCCCCTTTGTAGCGAGACCCATAGGCTATCTGGGTCTCGCGCATGCACAGGATGGAGCTGGCTCCCTCGTGCGCATGCGCATTGGACCAACATTGACCCGCATGTGAGCGCTCTGCGCTCGCGAGCAGGTCTGAATTAGGCCTTCAGTGTGCTAGGCATAGACAGCACTGACTCAGCTTTGCTTCTGCTCTTACCCTCCCCATGTGTGCCCCAAAACCCCCTCCACCATGTGTGCCTCTACCACCTATATAGCTACTACCCACCCCATATGTTTCTGCCACTAACCGCCCTCCACCATGTGTGCCCCTGCCACCTACATAGCTCCGACCCACTCCATGTGTTTCTGCCACTAACCCCCCTCCACCATATGTGCCTCTGCCACCTATATAGCTCCTACCCACCCCAAGTATTACTGCCTCTAACCCCCCTCCACCATGTGTGTCTCTGCCACCTACATAGGTCCTACCCACCCCATGTGTTCCTGCCTCTAAACCAATCCATCATGTGTGCCTCTGCCACCTACATAGCTACTACTCATCCCATGTGTTCCTGCCTCTAATCCCCCTCCACCATGTGTGTCTCTGCCACCTATATAGCTCCTACCCACCCCATGTGTTCCTGCCTCTAACCTCCCTCCACCATGTGTGCCTCTGCCAGCTATATAGCTCCTACCCACCCCATGTGTTCCTGCCTCTAATCCCCCTCCAGCATGTGTGCCTCTGCCACCTATATAACTCCTACCCACCCCATGTGATCCTGCCTCTAACCCGATCCACCGTGTGTGTCTCTGCCACCTACATAGCTCCTAACTACCCCATGTGTTCCTGCCTCTAACCCCCCCTCCATCATGTGTGTCTCTGCCACCTATATAGCTCCTACCCACCCCATGTGTTCCTGCCTCTAATCCCCCTCCAGCATGTGTGCCTCTGCCACCTATATAACTCCTACCCACCCCATGTGTTCCTGCCTCTAACCCGATCCACCGTGTGTGCCTCTGCCACCTACATAGCTCCTACCCACCCCATGTGTTCCTGCCTCTAACCCAATCCACCATGTGTGCCTCTGCCACCTATATAGCTCCTACTCACCCCATGTGTTCCTGCCTCTAATCCCCCTCCACCGTGTGTGCTTCTGCCACCTATATAACTCCTACCCACCCCATGAGTTCCTGCCTCTAACCCCCTCCACCATGTGTGTCTCTGCAACCTACATAGCTCCTACCTACCCCATGTGTTCCTGCCTCTAATCCCCCTCCACCGTGTGTGCTTCTGCCACCTATATAACTCCTACCCACCCCATGTGTTCCTGCCTCTAACCTCCACCATGTGTGTCTCTGCCACCTACATAGCTCCTACCTACCCCATGTGTTCCTGCCTCTAACCCCCCTCCATCATGTGTGCCTCTGCAACCTACATAGCTCCTACCCACCCCATGTGTTCCTGCCTCTAACCCCCCTCCATCATGTGTGCCTCTAACACCTACATAGCTCCTACCCACCCCATGTGTTCCTGCCTCTAACCCCCCTCCACCATGTGTGTCTCTGCCACCTACATAGCTCCTACCCACCCCATGTGTTCCTGTCTCTAACCCCCCCTCCACCATGTGTGTCTCTGTCACCTATATAGCTCCTACCCACCCCATGTGTTCCTGCCTTTAAACCCCCTCCACCATGTGTGCCTCTGCCACCTACATAGCTCCTACCTACCCCATGTGTTCCTGCCTCTAATCCCCCTCCACCATGTGTGCCTCTGCCACCTACATAGCTCCTGCCTACCCCATGTGTTCCTGTCTCTAATCCCACTCCACCATGTGAGCCTCTGCCACCTACATAGCTCCTACCCACCCCATGTGTTCCTGCCTCTAACCCCCCCTCCACCATGTGTGTCTCTGTCACCTATATAGCTCCTACCCACCCCATGTGTTCCTGCCTTTAAACCCCCTCCACCATGTGTGCCTCTGCCACCTACATAGCTCCTACCCACCCCATGTGTTCCTGCATCTAACCTCCCTCCACCATATGTGCCTCTGCCACCTATATAGCTCTTACCCCCCCATGTGTTCCTGCCTCTAACCCCCTCACCATGTGTGCCTCTGCCACCTATGTAACTCCTACCCACCCCATGTGTTCCTGCCTCTAACCCCCTCCACCATCTGTGCCTCTGCCACCTATATAGCTCCTACCCAACCCATGTGTTCCTGCCTCTAACCCCCCTCCATCATGTGTGTCTCTACCACCTACATAGCTCCAACCAACCCCATGTGTTCCTGCCTCTAACCCCCCTCCACCATGTGTGTCTCTGCCACCTATATAACTCCTACCCACCCCATGTGTTCCTGCCTCTAACCCCCTCCACCATCTGTGGCTCTGCCACCTATATAGCTCCTACCCACCCCATGTGTTCCTGCCTCTAACCCCTCCTCCACCATGTGTGTCTCTGCCACCTACATAGCTCCTACCCACCCCATGTGGTCCTGCCTCTAATCCCCCTCCACCATGTGTGCCTCTGCCACCTACATAGCTCCTACCTACCCCATGTGTTCCTGCCTCTAATCCCACTCCACCATGTGAGCCTCTGCCACCTACATAGCTCCTACCCACCCCATGTGTTCCTGCCTCTAACCCCCCCTCCACCATGTGTGTCTCTGTCACCTATATAGCTCCTACCCACCCCATGTGTTCCTGCCTTTAAACCCCCTCCACCATGTGTGCCTCTGCCACCTACATAGCTCCTACCCACCCCATGTGTTCCTGCATCTAACCTCCCTCCACCATATGTGCCTCTGCCACCTATATAGCTCTTACCCCCCCATGTGTTCCTGCCTCTAACCCCCTCACCATGTGTGCCTTTGCTACCTATGTAACTCCTACCCACCCCATGTGTTCCTGCCTCTAACCCCCTCCACCATCTGTGCCTCTGCCACCTATATAGCTCCTACCCAACCCATGTGTTCCTGCCTCTAACCCCCCTCCATCATGTGTGTCTCTACCACCTACATAGCTCCAACCAACCCCATGTGTTCCTGCCTCTAACCCCCCTCCACCATGTGTGTCTCTGCCACCTATATAACTCCTACCCACCCCATGTGTTCCTGCCTCTAACCCCCTCCACCATCTGTGGCTCTGCCACCTATATAGCTCCTACCCACCCCATGTGTTCCTGCCTCTAACCCCTCCTCCACCATGTGTGTCTCTGCCACCTACATAGCTCCTACCCACCCCATGTGGTCCTGCCTCTAATCCCCCTCCACCATGTGTGTCTCTGCCACCTACATAGCTCCTACCTACCCCATGTGTTCCTGTCTCTAACCCCCTCCACCATGTGTGCCTCTGCCACCTACATAGCTCCTACCCACCCCATGTATTACTGCCTCTAACCCAATCCATCATGTGTGCCTCTGCCACCTACATAGCTTTTACCCACCCCATGTGTTCCTGTCTCTAACCCCCTCCACCATGTGTGTCTCTGCAACCTACATAGCTCCTACCCACCCCATGTGTTCCTGTCTCTAACCCCCTCCACCATGTGTGCCTCTGCCACCTACATATCTCCTACCCTCCCCATGTATTTCTGCCTCTAACCCAATCCATCATGTGTGCCTCTGCCACCTATATAGCTCCTACCCACCCCATGTGTTCCTGCCTCTATCCCCCCCTCCACCATGTGTGCCTCTGCCACCTACATAGCTCCTTCTCACCCCATGTGTTCCTGCCTCTAACCCCATCCACCATGTGTGCCTCTGCCACCTATATCGCTCCTACCCACCCCATGTGTTCCTACCTCTAACTCCCCTCGACCATGTGTGTCTCTGCCACCTACATAGCTCCTACCCACCCCATGTGTTCCTGCCTCTAACCCTCCTCTACCATGTGTGCCTCTGCCACCTACATAGCTCCTACCCACCCCATGTGTTCCTGCCTCTAATACCCCTGCACCATGTGTGTCTCTGCCACCTACATAGGTCCTACCCACCCCATGTGTTCCTGCCTCTATCCCAATCCACCATGTGTGTCTCTGCCACCTACATAGCTCCTACTCACCCCATGTGTTCCTGCCTCTAATACCTCTGCACCATGTGTGTCTCTGCCACCTACATAGGTCCTACCCACCCCATGTGTTCCTGCCTCTATCCCAATCCACCATGTGTGTCTCTGCCACCTACATAGCTCCTACTCACCCCATGTGTTCCTGCCTCTAACCCCATCCACCATGTGTGCCTCTGCCACCTACATAGCTCCTATCCACCCGATGTGTTCCTGCCTCTAATACCCCTGCACCATGTGTGCCTCTGCCACCTATATAGCTCTTAATCACCCCATGTGTTCCGGCCTCTAACCCCCCTCCACCATGTGTGTCTCTGACTCCTACATAGCTCCTACCCACCCCATGTGTTCCTGCCTCTAATACCCCTGCACCATGTGTGCCTCTGCCACCTATATAGCTCCTACTCACCCCATGTGTTCCTGCCTCTAACCCCACTCACCATGTGTGCCTCAGCCACCTATATAGCTCCTAATCACCCCATGTGTTCCTGCCTCTAATCCCCTCCACCATGTGTGCCTCTTCCACCTACATAGCTCCTTCCAACCCCATGTGTTCCTGCCTCTAACACCCCTCCACCATGTGTGTCTCTGCCACCTACATAGCTCCTACCCACCCCATGTGTTCCGGCCTCTAAAACCCCTTCACCATGTGTGCCTCTGCCACCTACATAGCTCCTACCCACCCCAAGTGTTTCTGCCTCTAATACCCCTGCACCATGTGTGTTTCTGCCACCTACATAGGTCCTACCCACCCCATGTGTTCCTGCCTCTATCCCAATCCACCATGTGTGTCTCTGCCACCTACATAGCTCCTACTCACCCCATGTGTTCCTGCCTATAACCCCATCCACCATGTGTGCCTCTGCCACCTACATAGCTCATACCCACCCCATGTGTTCCTGCCTCTAATACCCCTGCACCATGTGTGCCTCTGCCACCTATATAGCTCCTAATCACCCCATGTGTTCCTGCCTCTAACCCCCCTCCACCATGTGTGTCTCTGCCACCTACAAAGCACCTACCCACCCCATGTGTTCCTGCCTCTAATACCCCTGCACCGTGTGTGCCTCTGCCTCCTATATAGCTCCTACCCAACCCATGTGTTCCTGCCTCTAACCCCCCTCCATCATGTGTGTCTCTACCACCTACATAGCTCCAACCAACCCCATGTGTTCCTGCCTCTAACCCCCCTCCACCATGTGTGTCTCTGCCACCTATATAACTCCTACCCACCCCATGTGTTCCTGCCTCTAACCCCCTCCACCATCTGTGGCTCTGCCACCTATATAGCTCTTACCCACCCCATGTGTTCCTGCCTCTAACCCCCCCTCCACCATGTGTGTCTCTGCCACCTACATAGCTCCTACACACCCCATGTGGTCCTGCCTCTAATCCCCCTCCACCATGTGTGTCTCTGCCACCTACATAGCTCCTACCTACCCCATGTGTTCCTGTCTCTAACCCCCTCCACCATGTGTGCCTCTGCCACCTACATAGCTCCTACCCACCCCATGTATTACTGCATCTAACCCAATCCATCATGTGTGCCTCTGCCACCTATTTAGCTCTTAATCACCCCATGTGTTCTGGCCTCTAACCCCCCTCCACCATGTGTGTCTCTGCCTCCTACATAGCTCCTACCCACCCCATGTGTTCCTGCCTCTAATACCACTCCACCATGTGTGCCTCTGCCACCTATATAGCTCCTACTCACCCCATGTGTTCCTGCCTCTAACCCCACTCACCATGTGTGCCTCAGCCACCTATATAGCTCCTACCCACCCCATGTGTTCCTGCCTCTAACCCCCCTCCACCATGTGTGCCTCTGCCACCTGTATATCTCCTACTCACCCCATGTGTTCCTGCCTCTAACCCCATCCACCATGTGTGTCTCTGCCACCTACATACCTCCTACTCACCCCATGTGTTCCTGCCTCTAACCCCATCCACCATGTGTGTCTCTGCCACCTACATAGCTCCTACTCACCCCATGTGTTCCTGCCTCTAACCACATCCACCATGTGTGTCTCTGCCACCTACATAGCTCCTCCCCACCCCATGTGTTCCTGCCTCTAATCCCCCTCCACCATGTGTGCCTCTGCCACCTACATAGCTCCTACCAACCCCATGTTTTCCTGCCTCTAACCCAATCCACCATGTGTGCCTCTGCCACCTATATGTCTCCTACCCACCCCATGTGTTCCTGCCTCTAATCCCCCTCCACCATATGTGCCTCTGCCACCTATATATCTCCTACCCACCCCATGTCTTCCGGCCTCTAATCCCCCTCCACCATGTGTGCCTCTGCCACCTATATAGCTCCTACTCACCCCATGTGTTCCAGCCTCTAATACCCCTCCACCATGTGTGCCTCTGCCACCTATATAGCTCCTACTCACCCCATTTGTTCCTGCCTCTAATCCCCCTCCACCGTGTGTGTCTCTGCCACCTATATAACTCTTACCCACCCCATGTGTTCCTGCCTCTAACCCCCTCCACCATGTGTGCCTCTGCCACCTACATAGCTCCTACCCACCCCATGTATTACTGCCTCTAACTCAATCCATCATGTGTGCCTCTGCCACCTACATAGCTCCTACCCACCCCATGTGTTCCTGCCTCTAATACCCCTCCACCATGTGTGCCTCTGCCAACTACATAGCTCCTACTCACCCCATGTGTTCCTGCCTCTAACCCCATCCTCCATGTGTGCCTCTGCCACCTATATAGCTCCTACCCACCCTATGTGTTCCTGCCTCTAACTCCCCTCCACCATGTTTGTCTCTGCCACCTACATTGCTCCTACCCACCCCATGTGTTCCTGCCTCTAACCCCCCTCCACCATGTGTGTCTCTGCCTCCTACATAGCTCCTAAGCACCCCATGTGTTCCTGCCTCTTATCCCCTCCACCATGTGTGCCTCTGCCACCTACATAGCTCCTTCCAACCCCATGTGTTCCTGCCTCTAACACCCCTCCACCATGTGTGTCTCTGCCACCTACATAGCTCCTACCCACCCCATGTGTTCCTGCCTCTAAAACCCCTCCACCATGTGTGCCTCTGCCACCTACATATCTCCTACCCACCCCAAGTGTTCCTGCCTCTAATACCCCTGCACCATGTGTGTCTCTGCCACCTACATAGGTCCTACCCACCCCATGTGTTCCTGCCTCTATCCCAATCCACCATGTGTGTCTCTGCCACCTACATAGCTCCTACTCACCCCTTGTGTTCCTGCCTCTAACCTCATCCACCATGTGTGCCTCTGCCACCTACATAGCTCCTACCCACCCCATGTGTTCCTGCCTCTAATACCCCTGCACCATGTGTGCCTCTGCCACCTATATAGCTCCTAATCACCCCATGTGTTCCTGCCTCTAACACCCCTCCACCATGTGTTTCTCTGCCACCTACAAAGCTCCTACCCACCCCATGTGTTCCTGCCTCTAATACCCCTGCACCGTGTGTGCCTCTGCCACCTATATAGCTCCTACTCACCCCATGTGTTCCTGCCTCTAACCCCATTCACCATATGTGCCTCTGCCACCTATATAGCTCCTTCCCACCCCATGTGTTCATGCCTCTAACCCCCCTCCACCATGTGTGCTTCTGCCACCTATATATCTCCTACCCACCCCATGTGTTCCTGTCTCTAACCCCCCTCCACCATGTGTGTCTCTGTCACCTATATAGCTCCAACCCACCCCATGTGTTCCTGCCTTTAAACCCCCTCCACCATGTGTGCCTCTGCCACCTACATAGCTCCTACCTACCCCATGTATTCCTGCCTCTAATCCCCCTCCACCATGTGTGCCTCTGCCACCTACATAGCTCATACCCACCCCATGTGTTCCTGCCGCTAACCCCCCCTCCACCATGTGTGTCTCTGTCACCTATATAGCTCCTACCCACCCCATGTGTTCCTGCCTCTAACCCCCTCCAACCATCGGTGGCTTTGCCACGTACATAGCTCCTACCCACCCCATGTGTTCCTGCCTCTAACCTCCCTCCATCATGTGTGTCTACCACCTACATAGCTCCAACCAACCACATGTGTTCCTGCCTCTAACCCCCTTCCATCATGTGTGTTTCTGCCACCTATATAACTCCTACCCACCCCATGTGTTCCTGCCTCTAACCCCCTCCACCATCTGTGGCTCTGCCACCTATAAAGCTCCAACCCACCCCATGTGTTCCTGCCTCTAACCCCCCCTCCACCATGTGTGTCTCTGCCACCTACATAGCTCCTACCCACCCCATGTGGTCCTGCCTCTAATCCCCCTCCACCATGTGTGTCTCTGCCTTCTACATAGCTCCTACCCACCCCTTGTGTTCCTGTCTCTAACCCCCCCACCATGTGTGCCTCTGCCACCTATATCGCTCCTATCCACCCCATGTGTTCCTACCTCTAACTCCCCTCGACCATGTGTGTCTCTGCCACCTACATAGCTCCTACCCACCCCATGTGTTCCTGCCTCTAACCCCCCTCTACCATTTGTGCCTCTGCCACCTACATAGCTCCTAATCACCCCATTTGTTCCTGCCTCTAACTCCCTCCACCATGTGTGCCTCTGCCACCTACATAGCTCCTACTCACCCCATGTGTTCCTGCCTCTAATCCTCCTCCACCGTGTGTGTCTCTGCCACCTATATAACTCCTACCCACGCCTTGTGTTCCTGCCTCTAACCCCTTCCACCATGTGTGCCTCTGCCACCTACATTGCTCCTACCCACCCCATGTATTACTGCCTCTAACCCAATCCATCAAGTGTGCCTCTGCCACTTACATAGCTCCTTCCCACCCCATGTGTTCCTGCCTCTAATACCCCTCCACCATGTGTGCCTCTGCCACCTACATAGCTCCTACTCACCCCATGTGTTCCTGCCTCTAACCCCATCCACTGTGTGTGCCTCTGCCACCTATATAGCTCCTACCCACCCCATGTGTTCCTGCCTCTAACCCCCCTCCACCATGTGTGCCTCTGCCACCTATATAGCTCCTACTCACCCCATGTGTTCCAGCCTCTAATACCCCTCCACCATGTGTGCCTCTGCCACCTATATAGCTCCTACTCACCCCATTTGTTCCAGCCTCTAATCCCCCTCCACCGTGTGTGTCTCTGCCACCTATATAACTCTTACCCACCCCATGTGATCCTGCCTCTAACCCAATCCATCATGTGTGCCTCTGCCACCTACATAGCTCCTACCCACCCCATGTGTTCCTGCCTCTAATACCCCTCCACCATGTGTGCCTCTGCCAACTACATAGCTCCTACTCACCCCATGTGTTCCTGCCTCTAACCCCATCCTCCATGTGTGCCTCTGCCACCTATATAGCTCCTACCCACCCTATGTGTTCCTGCCTCTAACTCCCCTCCACCATGTTTGTCTCTGCCACCTACATTGCTCCTACCCACCCCATGTGTTCCTGCCCCTAACCCCCCTCCACCATGTGTGTCTCTGCCTCCTACATAGCTCCTAAGCACCCCATGTGTTCATGCCTCTAATCCCCTCCACCATGTGTGCCTCTGCCACCTACATAGGTCCTTCCAACCCCATGTGTTCCTGCCTCTAACACCCCTCCACCATGTGTGTCTCTGCCACCTACATAGCTCCTACCCACCCCATGTGTTCCTGCCTCTAAAACCCCTCCACCATGTGTGCCTCTGCCACCTACATATCTCCTACCCACCCCAAGTGTTCCTGCCTCTAATTCCCCTGCACCATGTATGTCTCTGCCACCTACATAGGTCCTACCCACCCCATGTGTTCCTGCCTCTATCCCAATCCACCATGTGTGTCTCTGCCACCTACATAGCTCCTACTCACCCCTTGTGTTCCTGACTCTAACCTCATCCACCATGTGTGCCTCTGCCACCTACATAGCTCCTACCCACCCCATGTGTTCCTGCCTCTAATACCCCTGCACCATGTGTGCCTCTGCCACCTATATAGCTCCTAATCACCCCATGTGTTCCTGCCTCTAACACCCCTCCACCATGTGTGTCTCTGCCACCTACAAAGCTCCTACCCACCCCATGTGTTCCTGCCTCTAATACCCCTGCACCGTGTGTGCCTCTGCCACCTATATAGCTCCTACTCACCCCATGTGTTCCTGCCTCTAACCCCATTCACCATGTGTGCCTCTGCCACCTATATAGCTCCTACCCACCCCATGTGTTCATGCCTCTAACCCCCCTCCACCATGTGTGCCTCTGCCACCTATATATCTCCTACCCACCCCATGTGTTCCTGTCTCTAACCCCCCTCCACCATGTGTGTCTCTGTCACCTATATAGCTCCAACCCACCCCATGTGTTACTGCCTTTAAACCCCCTCCACCATGTGTGCCTCTGCCACCTACATAGCTCCTACCTACCCCATGTGTTCCTGCCTCTAATCCCCCTCCACCATGTGTGCCTCTGCCACCTACATAGCTCCTACCCACCCCATGTGTTCCTGCGGCTAACCCCCCCTCCACCATGTGTGTCTCTGTCACCTATATAGCTCCTACCCACCCCATGTGTTCCTGCCTCTAACCCCCTCCACCATCTGTGGCTTTGCCACGTACATAGCTCCTACCCACCCCATGTGTTCCTGCCTCTAATCTCCCTCCATCATGTGTGTCTACCACCTACATAGCTCCAACCAACCACATGTGTTCCTGCCTCTAACCCCCCTCCATCATGTGTGTCTCTGCCACCTATATAACTCCTACCCACCCCATGTGTTCCTGCCTCTAACCCCCTCCACCATCTGTGGCTCTGCCACCTATAAAGCTCCTACCCACCCCATGTGTTCCTGCCTCTAACCCCCCCTCCACAATGTGTGTCTCTGCCACCTACATAGCTCCTACCCACCCCATGTGGTCCTGCCTCTAATCCCCCTCCACCATGTGTGTCTCTGCCACCTACATAGCTCCTACCCACCCCTTGTGTTCCTGTCTCTAACCCCCCCACCATGTGTGCCTCTGCCACCTATATCGCTCCTACCCACCCCATGTGTTCCTACCTCTAACTCCCCTCGACCATGTGTGTCTCTGCCACCTACATAGCTCCTACCCACCCCATGTGTTCCTGCCTCTAACCCCCCTCTACCATTTGTGCCTCTGCCACCTACATAGCTCCTAATCACCCCATGTGTTCCTGCCTCTAACTCCCTCCACCATGTGTGCCTCTGCCACCTACATAGCTCCTACTCACCCCATGTGTTCCTGCCTCTAATCCTCCTCCACCGTGTGTGTCTCTGCCACCTATATAACTCCTACCCGCCCCTTGTGTTCCTGCCTCTAACCCCTTCCACCATGTGTGCCTCTGCCACCTACATTGCTCCTACCCACCCCATGTATTACTGCCTCTAACCCAATCCATCAAGTGTGCCTCTGCCACTTACATAGCTCCTTCCCACCCCATGTGTTCCTGCCTCTAATACCCCTCCACCATGTGTGCCTCTGCCACCTACATAGCTCCTACTCACCCCATGTGTTCCTGCCTCTAACCCCATCCACTGTGTGTTCCTCTGCCACCTATATAGCTCCTACCCACCCCATGTGTTCCTGCCTCTAACCCCCCTCCACCATGTGTGTCTCTTCCACCTACATAGCTCCTACCCACCCCATGTGTTTCTGCCTCTAACCCCCCTCCACCATGTGTGTCTCTGCCACCTACATACCTCCTACTCACCCCATGTGTTCCTGCCTCTAACCCCATCCACCATGTGTGTCTCTGCCACCTACATAGCTCCTACACACCCCATGTGTTCCTGCCTCTAACCACATCCACCATGTGTCTCTCTGCCACCTACATAGCTCCTCCCCACCCCATGTGTTCCTGCCTCTAATCCCCCTCCACCATGTGTGCCTCTGCCACCTACATAGCTCCTACCCACCCCATGTTTTCCTGCCTCTAACCCAATCCACCATGTGTGCCTCTGCCACCAATATGTCTCCAACCCACACCATGTGTTCCTGCCTCTAATCCCCCTCCACCATGTGTGCCTCTGCCACCTATATATCTCCTACCCACCCCATGTGTTCCGGCCTCTAATCCCCGTCCACCATGTGTGCCTCTGCCACCTATATAGCTCCTACTCACCCCATGTGTTCCAGCCTCTAATACCCCTCCACCATGTGTGCCTCTGCCACCTGTATAGCTCCTACTCACCCCATTTGTTCCTGCCTCCAATCTCCCTCCACCGTGTGTGTCTCTGCCACCTATATAACTCTTACCCACCCCATGTGTTCCTGCCTCTAACCCCCTCCACCATGTGTGCCTCTGCCACCTACATAGCTCCTACCCACCCCATGTATTACTGCCTCTAACCCAATCCATCATGTGTGCCTCTGCCACCTACATAGCTCCTACCCACCCCATGTGTTCTTGCCTCTAATACCCCTCCACCATGTGTGCCTGTGCCAACTACATAGCTCCTACTCACCCCATGTGTTCCTGCCTCTAACCCCATCCACCATGTGTGCCTCTGCCACCTATATAGCTCCTACCCACCCTATGTGTTCCTGCCTCTAACCCCCCTCCACCATGTGTGTCTCTGCCACCTACATTGCTCCTACCCACCCCATGTGTTCCTGCCTCTAACCCCCCTCCACCATGTGTGTCTCTGCCTCCTACATAGCTCCTAATCACCCCATGTGTTCCTGCCTCTAATCCCCTCCACCATGTGTGCCTCTTCCACCTACATAGCTCCTACCCACCCCATGTGTTCCAGCCTCTAAAACCCCTTCACCTTGTGTGCCTCTGCCACCTACATAGCTCCTACCCACCCCAAGTGTTCCTGCCTCTAATACCCCTGCACCATGTGTGTCTCTGCCACCTACATAGGTCCTACCCACCCCATGTGTTCCTGCCTCTATCCCAATCCACCATGTGTGTCTCTGCCACCTACATAGCTCCTACTCACCCCATGTGTTCCTGCCTCTAACCCCATCCACCATGTCTGCCTCTGCCACCTACATAGCTCCTACCCACCCCATGTGTTCCTGCCTCTAACCCCCCTCCACCATGTGTGTCTCTTCCACCTACATAGCTCCTACCCACCCCATGTGTTTCTGCCTCTAACCCCCCTCCACCATGTGTGTCTCTGCCACCTACATACCTCCTACTCACCCCATGTGTTCCTGCCTCTAACCCCATCCACCATGTGTGTCTCTGCCACCTACATAGCTCCTACACACCCCATGTGTTCCTGCCTCTAACCACATCCACCATGTGTCTCTCTGCCACCTACATAGCTCCTCCCCACCCCATGTGTTCCTGCCTCTAATCCCCCTCCACCATGTGTGCCTCTGCCACCTACATAGCTCCTACCCACCCCATGTTTTCCTGCCTCTAACCCAATCCACCATGTGTGCCTCTGCCACCAATATGTCTCCAACCCACACCATGTGTTCCTGCCTCTAATCCCCCTCCACCATGTGTGCCTCTGCCACCTATATATCTCCTACCCACCCCATGTGTTCCGGCCTCTAATCCCCTTCCACCATGTGTGCCTCTGCCACCTATATAGCTCCTACTCACCCCATGTGTTCCAGCCTCTAATACCCCTCCACCATGTGTGTCTCTGCCTTCTACATAGCTCCTACCCACCCCTTGTGTTCCTGTCTCTAACCCCCCCACCATGTGTGCCTCTGCCACCTATATCGCTCCTATCCACCCCATGTGTTCCTACCTCTAACTCCCCTCGACCATGTGTGTCTCTGCCACCTACATAGCTCCTACCCACCCCATGTGTTCCTGCCTCTAACCCCCCTCTACCATTTGTGCCTCTGCCACCTACATAGCTCCTAATCACCCCATTTGTTCCTGCCTCTAACTCCCTCCACCATGTGTGCCTCTGCCACCTACATAGCTCCTACTCACCCCATGTGTTCCTGCCTCTAATCCTCCTCCACCGTGTGTGTCTCTGCCACCTATATAACTCCTACCCACGCCTTGTGTTCCTGCCTCTAACCCCTTCCACCATGTGTGCCTCTGCCACCTACATTGCTCCTACCCACCCCATGTATTACTGCCTCTAACCCAATCCATCAAGTGTGCCTCTGCCACTTACATAGCTCCTTCCCACCCCATGTGTTCCTGCCTCTAATACCCCTCCACCATGTGTGCCTCTGCCACCTACATAGCTCCTACTCACCCCATGTGTTCCTGCCTCTAACCCCATCCACTGTGTGTGCCTCTGCCACCTATATAGCTCCTACCCACCCCATGTGTTCCTGCCTCTAACCCCCCTCCACCATGTGTGCCTCTGCCACCTATATAGCTCCTACTCACCCCATGTGTTCCAGCCTCTAATACCCCTCCACCATGTGTGCCTCTGCCACCTATATAGCTCCTACTCACCCCATTTGTTCCAGCCTCTAATCCCCCTCCACCGTGTGTGTCTCTGCCACCTATATAACTCTTACCCACCCCATGTGATCCTGCCTCTAACCCCCTCCACCATGTGTGCCTCTGCCACCTACATAGCTCCTACCCACCCCATGTATTACTGCCTCTAACCCAATCCATCATGTGTGCCTCTGCCACCTACATAGCTCCTACCCACCCCATGTGTTCCTGCCTCTAATACCCCTCCACCATGTGTGCCTCTGCCAACTACATAGCTCCTACTCACCCCATGTGTTCCTGCCTCTAACCCCATCCTCCATGTGTGCCTCTGCCACCTATATAGCTCCTACCCACCCTATGTGTTCCTGCCTCTAACTCCCCTCCACCATGTTTGTCTCTGCCACCTACATTGCTCCTACCCACCCCATGTGTTCCTGCCCCTAACCCCCCTCCACCATGTGTGTCTCTGCCTCCTACATAGCTCCTAAGCACCCCATGTGTTCATGCCTCTAATCCCCTCCACCATGTGTGCCTCTGCCACCTACATAGGTCCTTCCAACCCCATGTGTTCCTGCCTCTAACACCCCTCCACCATGTGTGTCTCTGCCACCTACATAGCTCCTACCCACCCCATGTGTTCCTGCCTCTAAAACCCCTCCACCATGTGTGCCTCTGCCACCTACATATCTCCTACCCACCCCAAGTGTTCCTGCCTCTAATTCCCCTGCACCATGTATGTCTCTGCCACCTACATAGGTCCTACCCACCCCATGTGTTCCTGCCTCTATCCCAATCCACCATGTGTGTCTCTGCCACCTACATAGCTCCTACTCACCCCTTGTGTTCCTGACTCTAACCTCATCCACCATGTGTGCCTCTGCCACCTACATAGCTCCTACCCACCCCATGTGTTCCTGCCTCTAATACCCCTGCACCATGTGTGCCTCTGCCACCTATATAGCTCCTAATCACCCCATGTGTTCCTGCCTCTAACACCCCTCCACCATGTGTGTCTCTGCCACCTACAAAGCTCCTACCCACCCCATGTGTTCCTGCCTCTAATACCCCTGCACCGTGTGTGCCTCTGCCACCTATATAGCTCCTACTCACCCCATGTGTTCCTGCCTCTAACCCCATTCACCATGTGTGCCTCTGCCACCTATATAGCTCCTACCCACCCCATGTGTTCATGCCTCTAACCCCCCTCCACCATGTGTGCCTCTGCCACCTATATATCTCCTACCCACCCCATGTGTTCCTGTCTCTAACCCCCCTCCACCATGTGTGTCTCTGTCACCTATATAGCTCCAACCCACCCCATGTGTTACTGCCTTTAAACCCCCTCCACCATGTGTGCCTCTGCCACCTACATAGCTCCTACCTACCCCATGTGTTCCTGCCTCTAATCCCCCTCCACCATGTGTGCCTCTGCCACCTACATAGCTCCTACCCACCCCATGTGTTCCTGCGGCTAACCCCCCCTCCACCATGTGTGTCTCTGTCACCTATATAGCTCCTACCCACCCCATGTGTTCCTGCCTCTAACCCCCTCCACCATCTGTGGCTTTGCCACGTACATAGCTCCTACCCACCCATGTGTTCCTGCCTCTAATCTCCCTCCATCATGTGTGTCTACCACCTACATAGCTCCAACCAACCACATGTGTTCCTGCCTCTAACCCCCCTCCATCATGTGTGTCTCTGTCACCTATATAACTCCTACCCACCCCATGTGTTCCTGCCTCTAACCCCCTCCACCATCTGTGGCTCTGCCACCTATAAAGCTCCTACCCACCCCATGTGTTCCTGCCTCTAACCCCCCCTCCACAATGTGTGTCTCTGCCACCTACATAGCTCCTACCCACCCCATGTGGTCCTGCCTCTAATCCCCCTCCACCATGTGTGTCTCTGCCACCTACATAGCTCCTACCCACCCCTTGTGTTCCTGTCTCTAACCCCCCCACCATGTGTGCCTCTGCCACCTATATCGCTCCTACCCACCCCATGTGTTCCTACCTCTAACTCCCCTCGACCATGTGTGTCTCTGCCACCTACATAGCTCCTACCCACCCCATGTGTTCCTGCCTCTAACCCCCCTCTACCATTTGTGCCTCTGCCACCTACATAGCTCCTAATCACCCCATGTGTTCCTGCCTCTAACTCCCTCCACCATGTGTGCCTCTGCCACCTACATAGCTCCTACTCACCCCATGTGTTCCTGCCTCTAATCCTCCTCCACCGTGTGTGTCTCTGCCACCTATATAACTCCTACCCGCCCCTTGTGTTCCTGCCTCTAACCCCTTCCACCATGTGTGCCTCTGCCACCTACATTGCTCCTACCCACCCCATGTATTACTGCCTCTAACCCAATCCATCAAGTGTGCCTCTGCCACTTACATAGCTCCTTCCCACCCCATGTGTTCCTGCCTCTAATACCCCTCCACCATGTGTGCCTCTGCCACCTACATAGCTCCTACTCACCCCATGTGTTCCTGCCTCTAACCCCATCCACTGTGTGTTCCTCTGCCACCTATATAGCTCCTACCCCACCCCATGTGTTCCTGCCTCTAACCCCCCCTCCACCATGTGTGTCTCTTCCACCTACATAGCTCCTACCCACCCCATGTGTTTCTGCCTCTAACCCCCCTCCACCATGTGTGTCTCTGCCACCTACATACCTCCTACTCACCCCATGTGTTCCTGCCTCTAACCCCATCCACCATGTGTGTCTCTGCCACCTACATAGCT
>JAUIMM010001619.1:0-62842 GCA_031769625.1 Taudactylus pleione
CTAACCTCCCCTCTAGTGCCTAACCCTAACCTCCCCCCTAGTGCCTAACCCTAACCTCCCCCCCAGTGCCTAACCCTAACCTCCCCCCTAGTGCCTACACCTAACCTCCCCCCCTAGTGCCTAACCCTAACCTCCCCCCTTAGTGCTTAACCCTTACACTTAGTGCCTACACCTAACCTCCCACCCCAGTGCCTAGCCCTAACCTCCCCCCCTAGTGCCTAACCCTAACCTCCCCCCTAGTGCCTAACCCAAACCTCCCCCCCAGTGCCTAACCCTAACCTCCCCCCCTAGTGCCTAACCCTAACCTCCCCCCTAGTGCCTAACCCTAACCTCCCCCCTAGTGCCTAACCCTAACCTCCCCCCTTAGTGCCTACACCTAACCTCCCCCCTTAGTGCCTACACCTAACCTCCCCTCCTAGTGTCTAACCCTAACTTCCCCCTTAGTGCTTAACCCTTAGTGCCTACAGCTAACCTCCCACCCTAGTGCCTGGCCCTAACCTCCTCCCCCTAGTGCCTAACCCTAACCTCCCCCCTAGTGCCTAACCCTAACCTCCCCCCTAGTGCCAAACCCTAACCTCCCCCCTAGTGCCTAACCCTAACCTCCCCCCTAGTGCCTAACCGTAACCTCCCCCCCTAGTGCCTAACCCTAACCTCCCCCCAAGTGCCTAACCCTACCCCTAGTGCCTAACCCTAACCTCCCCCCTAGTGCCTAACCCTAACCTCCCCCCTAGTGCCTAACCCTAACCTCCCATCCTAGTGCCTAACCCTAACCTCCCATCCTAGTGCCTAACCCTAACCTCACTCCCCTAGTGCCTAACCCTAACCTCCCCCCTAGTGCCAAACCCTAACCTTCCCCCTAGTGCCTAACCCTAACCTCCCCCCTAGTGCCTAACCCTAACCTCCCCCCCTAGTGCCTAACCCTAACCTCCCCCCTTACTGCTTAGTAAGGGGGGAGGTTAGGGTTAGGCACTAGGGGGGGAAGTTAGTTGTAGGCACTAAGGGGGGAGGTTAGGGTTAGGCACTAGAGGTGCCTACACCTAACCCCCCCAGTGCCTAACCCTAACCTCCCCCCTATTGCCTAACCCTAATCCCCCCCAGTGCCTAACCCTAACCTCCCCCCTAGTGCCTAACCCTAACCTCCCCCCCTAGTGCCTAACCCTAACCTCCCCCCTAGTGCCTAACCCTAACCTCCCCCCCTTGTGCCTAACCCTAACCCTCCCCCCCTAGTGCCTAACCCTAACCCTCCCCCCCTAGTGCCTAACCCTAACCTCCCAACCTAGTGCCTAACCCTAACCTTCCACCCCTAGTGCCTAACCCTAACCTCCCCCCCTAGTGCCTAACCCTAACCAACCCCCCCTAGTGCCTAACCCTAACCTCCCCCCCAGTGCCTAACCCTAACCTCCCCCCCTAGTGCCTAACCCTAACCAACCCCCCCTAGTGCCTAACCCTAACCTCCCCCCTTAGTGCCTAACCCTAACCTCCCCACTAGTACATAACTCTAACCTCCCACCCTAGTGCCTAACCCTAACCTCCCACCCCAGTGCCTAACCCTAAATTCCCACCCTAGTGCCTAACCCTAAATTCCCACCCTAGTGCCTAACCCTAACCTCCCACCCTAGTGCCTAACGCTAACCCTCCCCATTAGTGCCTAACCCTAACCCTCCCCCCCTAGTGCCTAACTCTAACCTCCCCCCTAGTGCCTAACCACCCCCCCTAGTGCCTAACCCTAACCTCCCCCCTAGTGCCTAACCCTAACCTCCCACCCTAGTGCCTAACCCTAACCTCCCACCCTAGTGCCTAACCCTAACCTCCCACCTTAGTGCCTAACCCTAACCTCCCCCCTTACTGCTTAACCTTTACCCTCCCCCTTAGTGCCTACACCTAACCCCCCCTAGTGCCTAACCCTAACCTCCCCCTAGTGCCTAACCCTAATCCCCCCCAGTGCCTAACCCTAAGCTCCCCCCTAGTGCCTAACCCTAAGCTCCCCCCTAGTGCCTAACCCTAAGCTCCCCCCTAGTGCCTAACCCTAACCTCCCCCCTAGTGCCTAACCCTAACCTCCCCCTCTAGTGCCTAACCCTAACCTCCCCTTCTAGTGCTTAACCCTAACCTCCCCCCCTAGTGCCTACACCTAACCTCCCCCCCTAGTGCCTAACCCTAACCTCCCCCCTTACTGCTTAACCCTTACCCTCCCCCTTAGTGCCTACACCTAACCCCCCCAGTGCCTAACCCTAACCTCCCCCCTAGTGCCTAACCCTAATCCCCCCCAGTGCCTAACCCTAACCTCCCCCCTAGTGCCTAACCCTAATCTCCCACCCTAGTGCCTAACCCTAACCTCCCCCCCTAGTGCCTAACCCTAACCTCCCCCCCTAGTGCCTAACCCTAACCTCCCCCCCCTAGTGCCTAACCCTAACCTCCCCCCCTAGTGCCTAACCCTAACCTCCCACCCTAGTGCCTAACCCTAACCTCCCACCCTAGTGCCTAACCCTAACCTCCCACCTTAGTGCCTAACCCTAACCTCCCCCCTAGTGCCTAACCCTAACCTCCCCCCCTAGTGCCTAACTCTAACCTCCCACCCTAGTGCCTAACTATAACCTCCCACCCTAGTGCCTAAGCCTAACCACCCACCCTAGTGCCTAACCCTAACGTCCCCCCAGGTGCCTAACCCTTACCCTTAGTGCCTACACCTAACCCCCCACCCCAGTGCCTAGCCCTAACCTCCCCCCCTAGTGCCTAACCCAAACCTCCCCCCTAGTGCCTAACCCAAACCTCCCCCCCTAGTGCCTAACCCTAACCTCACTCCCCTAGTGCCTACCCTAACCTCCCCCCTAGTGCCTAACCCTAACCTCCCCCCCAGTGCCTAACCCTAACCTCCCCCCCAGTGCCTAACCCTAACCTCCCCCCCAGTGCCTAACCCTAACCTCCCCCCTAGTGCCTACACCTAACCTCCCCCCCTAGTGCCTAACCCTAACCTCCCCCCTTAGTGCTTAACCCTTACACTTAGTGCCTACACCTAACCTCCCACCCCAGTGCCTAGCCCTAACCTCCCCCCCTAGTGCCTAACCCTAACCTCCCCCCCTAGTGCCTAACCCAAACCTCCCCCCCTAGTGCCTAACCCAAACCTCCCCCCCTAGTGCCTAACCCTAACCTCCCCCCCTAGTGCCTAACCCTAACCTCCCCCCTAGTGCCTAACCCTAACCTCCCCCCTAGTGCCTAACCTCCCCCCTAGTGCCTAACCCTAACCTCCCCCCTTAGTGCCTACACCTAACCTCCCCCCTTAGTGCCTACACCTAACCTCCCCTCCTAGTGCCTAACCCTAACCTCCCCCCTAGTGCCTAACCCTAACCTCCCATCCTAGTGCCTAACCCTAACCTCCCATCCTAGTGCCAAACCCTAACCTTCCCCCTAGTGCCTAACCCTAACCTCCCCCCTAGTGCCTAACCCTAACCTCCCCCCTAGTGCCTAACCCTAACCTCCCCCCCTAGTGCCTAACCCTAACCTCCCCCCTTACTGCTTAACCCTTACCCTCCCCCTTAGTGCCTACACCTAACCCCCTCTAGTGCCTAACCCTAACCTCCCCCCTAGTGCCTAACCCTAATCCCCCCCAGTGCCTAACCCTAACCTCCCCCCCTAGTGCCTAACCCTAACCTCCCCCCCTAGTGCCTAACCCTAACCTCCCACCCTTGTGCCTAACCCTAACCTCCCCCCCTAGTGCCTAACCCTAACCCTCCCCCCCTAGTGCCTAACCCTAACCTCCCCCCCTAGTGCCTAACCCTAACCTCCCAACCTAGTGCCTAACCCTAACCTTCCCCCCCTAGTGCCTAACCCTAACCTCCCCCCCTAGTGCCTAACCCTAACAAACCCCCCCTAGTGCCTAACCCTAACCTCCCCCCCCAGTGCCTAACCTTAACCCTCCCCCCCTAGTGCCTTACACTAACCTCCCCCCTAAACCTAACTCCTCCACCAATGGCCCCGGCTAAGAGAACGGACTCCCCTACTTACCTCGATCGGGCACGCGGCATTCTGTATTCCGGCGTCAGGATTATGACCGGCGGTCATATAACTACGTCCTAGATTTACCAGATGACAAATCCTCTCCATCTACCTCACAGGTTCTCAAACTCGGTCCTCATGACCCCAAACGGTGCATGTTTTCCAGGTCTCCTTACGGAATCACAAGTGATATAATTATCTCCACCTGTTGATCTTTTAAAATGTGTCAGTGAATAATGAATACACCTGTGCACCTGCTGGGTGACCTGGGAAATGTGTCAGTGAGTAATGAATACACCTGTGCACCAGCTGGGTGACCTGGGAAATGTGTCAGTGAGTAATGAATACACCTGTGCTCCTGCTGGGTGACCTGGGAAATGTGTCAGTGAGTAATGAATACACCTGTGCTCCTGCTGGGTGACCTGGGAAATGTGTCAGTGAGTAATGAGTACACCTGTGCTCCTGCTGGGTGACCTGGGAAATGTGTCAGTGAGTAATGATTACACCTGTGCTCCTGCTGGGTGACCTGGGAAATGTGTCAGTGAGTAATGAATACACCTGTGCACCTGCTGGGTGACCTGGGAAATGTGTCAGTGAGTAATGAATACACCTGTGCTCCTGCTGGGTGACCTGGGAAATGTGTCAGTGAGTAATGATTACACCTGTGCTCCTGCTGGGTGACCTGGGAAATGTGTCAGTGAGTAATGAATACACCTGTGCTCCTGCTGGGTGACCTGGGAAATGTGTCAGTGAGTAATGAATACACCTGTGCTCCTGCTGGGTGACCTGGGAAATGTGTCAGTGAGTAATGAATACACCTGTGCACCTGCTGGGTGACCTGGGAAATGTGTCAGTGAGTAATGAATACACCTGTGCTCCTGCTGGGTGACCTGGGAGATGTGTCAGTGAGTAATGAATACACCTGTGCACCTGCTGGGTGACCTGGGAAATGTGTCAGTGAGTAATGAATACACCTGTGCTCCTGCTGGGTGACCTGGGAAATGTGTCAGTGAGTAATGAATACACCTGTGCTCCTGCTGGGTGATCTGGGAAATGTGTCAGTGAGTAATGAATACACCTGTGCACCTGCTGGGTGACCTGGGAAATGTGTCAGTGAGTAATGAATACACCTGTGCTCCTGCTGGGTGACCTGGGAAATGTGTCAGTGAGTAATGAATACACCTGTGCTCCTGCTGGGTGACCTGGGAAATGTGTCAGTGAGTAATGAGTACACCTGTGCTCCTGCTGGGTGACCTGGGAAATGTGTCAGTGAGTAATGATTACACCTGTGCTCCTGCTGGGTGACCTGGGAAATGTGTCAGTGAGTAATGAATACACCTGTGCACCTGCTGGGTGACCTGGGAAATGTGTCAGTGAGTAATGAATACACCTGTGCTCCTGCTGGGTGACCTGGGAAATGTGTCAGTGAGTAATGATTACACCTGTGCTCCTGCTGGGTGACCTGGGAAATGTGTCAGTGAGTAATGAATACACCTGTGCTCCTGCTGGGTGACCTGGGAAATGTGTCAGTGAGTAATGAATACACCTGTGCACCTGCTGGGTGACCTGGGAAATGTGTCAGTGAGTAATGAATACACCTGTGCTCCTGCTGGATGACCTGGGAGATGTGTCAGTGAGTAATGAATACACCTGTGCACCTGCTGGGTGACCTGGGAAATGTGTCAGTGAGTAATGAATACACCTGTGCTCCTGCTGGGTGACCTGGGAAATGTGTCAGTGAGTAATGAATACACCTGTGCTCCTGCTGGGTGATCTGGGAAATGTGTCAGTGAGTAATGAATACACCTGTGCACCTGCTGGGTGACCTGGGAAATGTGTCAGTGAGTAATGAATACACCTGTGCTCCTGCTGGGTGACCTGGGAAATGTGTCAGTGAGTAATGATTACACCTGTGCTCCTGCTGGGTGACCTGGGAAATGTGTCAGTGAGTAATGATTACACCTGTGCTCCTGCTGGGTGACCTGGGAAATGTGTCATTGAGTAATGAATACACCTGTGCTTCTGCTGGGTGACCTGGGAAATGTATCAGTGAGTAATGACTACACCTGTGCTCCTGCTGGGTGACCTGGGAAATGTGTCAGTGAGTAATGATTACACCTATGCACCTGCTGGGTGACCTGGGAAATGTGTCAGTGAGTAAGGAATACAACTGTGCACCTGCTGGGTGACCTGGGAAATGTGTCAGTGAGTAATGATTACACCTGTGCACCTGCTGGGTGACCTGGGAAATGTGTCAGTGAGTAATGATTACAGCTGTGCTCCTGCTGGGTGACCTGGGAAATGTGTCAGTGAGTAATGACTACACCTGTGCACCTGCTGGGTGACCTGGGAAATGTGTCAGTGAGTAATGACTACACCTGTGCACCTGCTGGGTGACCTGGGAAATGTGTCAGTGAGTAATGATTACACCTGTGCACCTGCTGGGTGACCTGGGAAATGTGTCAGTGAGTAATGAATACACCTGTACACTGCTGGGTGACCTGGAAATGTGTCAGTGAGTAATGACTACACCTGTGCACCTGCTGGGTGACCTGGGAAATGTGTCAGTGAGAAATGATTACACCTGTGCACCTGCTGGGTGACCTGAGAAATGTGTCAGTGAGTAATGATTACACCTGTGCTCCTGCTGGGTAACCTGGGAAATGTGTCAGTTAGTAATGAATTCACCTGTGCACCTGCTGGGTGACCTGAGAGATGTGTCAGTGAGCAATGAATACACCTGTGCACCTGCTAGGTGACCTGGAAAACGTTAACTGTGTGGGGGACTGAGTTTGAGAACCATTGATCTACCCCAGTGGTTCTCAAACTCGGTCCTTAGGACCCCACACAGTTCACTTTTTGCAGGTCACCCAGCAGGTGCACAGGTGTATTAATTCCTCACTGAAACATTTTAAAAGATCTACAGGTGCAGCTAACTATTTACTAGTAATTATGTGAGGAGACCTGCAAAACATGCACTGTTTGGGCTCCTGAGGACCGAGTTTGAGAACCTGTGATCTACCCTATCTGACAGGATGGGAAGTCTGTCTGTCTCTTAGAGAGGATATGGCCAGTCAGTCTGTCCCAATGCAGACCACATAGGAAGGGTGTCACTATGAGAAGTAGATGTTCCTGCCAATTGTAGGTGGCCATATTGGAGGGACGATGCATCAAACCTTCCAGAGCTTCTGTCATGTATCTAGCACCGCCTATAACATGATTGTTAGAAGCTGATTGGTTGCTCTGGGCACTTTCACCATGTGATCTTTCTCCTCACCCTGGATGAGATATAGCCGCTCATCCCTTGGTGTGTGTGATGGCTCCCGGCATCCCTGCAGCCTGTCAGGCACTGACCACGCGTACGGGCCGACAGTGGTCACCTGAGCTGACCCTCTGGCTGCATCTATGGACACGATTGATAGTTATCCTACCGATTCTGACAGCAGTGTTTGGGCCATTTACTTTGTGGTATCACAGCATGTATAGCTAGCATTACCTTCCCTGACCAAGATCTGATCACACATACAGCCAGATGGACAGTACTGCACGTAGGCTGCGGCCAGGAAGTGAGAATCTCTATCTTCCCTGACCAAGATCTGATCACACATACAGCCAGATGGACAGTACTGCACGTAGGCTGCGGCCAGGAACCGAGAATCTCTACCTTCCCTGACCAAGATCTGATCACACATACAGCCAGATGGACAGTACTGCACGTAGGCTGCGGCAAGGGAGCGAGAATCTCTATCTTCCCTGACCGTGATCTGATCACACATACAGCCAGATGGACAGTACTGCACGTAGGCTGCGGCTAGGAAGCGAGAATCTCTACCTTCCCTGACCATGATCTGATCACACATACAGCCAGATGGACAGTACTGCACGTAGGCTGCGGCCAGGGAGCGAGAATCTCTATCTTCCCTGACCGTGATCTGATCACACATACAGCCAGATGGACAGTACTGCACGTAGGCTGCGGCAAGGAAGCGAGAATCTCTACCTTCCCTGACCATGATCTGATCACACATACAGCCAGATGGACAGTACTGCACGTAGGCTGCGGCCAGGAACCGAGAATCTCTACCTTCCCTGACCGTGATCTGATCACACATACAGCCAAATGGACAGTACTGCACGTAGGCTGCGGCCAGGAACCGAGAATCTCTATCTTCCCTGACCGTGATCTGATCACACATACAGCCAGATGGACAGTACTGCACATAGGCTGCGGCTAGGAACCGAGAATCTCTACCTTCCCTGACCATGATCTGATCACACATACAGCCAGATGGACAGTACTGCACGTAGGCTGCGGCTAGGAAGCGAGAATCTCTACCTTCCCTGACCATGATCTGATCACACATACAGCCAGATGGACAGTACTGCACGTAGGCTGCGGCCAGGGAGCGAGAATCTCTATCTTCCCTGACCGTGATCTGATCACACATACAGCCAGATGGACAGTACTGCACATAGGCTGCGGCTAGGAACCGAGAATCTCTACCTTCCCTGACCATGATCTGATCACACATACAGCCAGATGGACAGTACTGCACGTAGGCTGCGGCCAGGAACCGAGAATCTCTATCTACCCTGACCGTGATCTGATCACACATACAGCCAGATGGACAGTACTGCACATAGGCTGCAGCTAGGAACCGAGAATCTCTACCTTCCCTGACCATGATCTGATCACACATACAGCCAGATGGACAGTACTGCACGTAGGCTGCGGCTAGGAACCGAGAATCTCTACCTTCCCTGACCATGATCTGATCACACATACAGCCAGACGGACAGTACTGCACGTAGGCTGCGGCTAGGAAGCGAGAATCTCTACCTTCCCTGACCAAGATCTGATCACACATACAGCCAGATGGACAGTACTGCACGTAGGCTGCGGCCAGGGAGCGAGAATCTCTATCTTCCCTGACCGTGATCTGATCACACATACAGCCAGATGGACAGTACTGCACATAGGCTGCGGCTAGGAACCGAGAATCTCTACCTTCCCTTACCATGATCTGATCACACATACAGCCAGATGGACAGTACTGCACGTAGGCTGCGGCCAGGAACCGAGAATCTCTACCTTCCCTGACCATGATCTGATCACGCATACAGCCAGATGGACAGTACTGCACGTAGACTGCTGCCAGGAAGTGAGAATCTCTACCTTCCCTGACCATGATCTGATCACACATACAGCCAGATAGACAGTACTGCACGTAGGCTGCGGCCAGGAAGTGAGAATCTCTACCTTCCCTGACCATGATCTGATCACACATACAGCCAGATGGACAGTACTGCACGTAGACTGCGGCCAGGAAGCGAGAATCTCTACCTTCCCTGACCATGATCTGATCACACATACAGCCAGATGGACAGTACTGCACGTAGGCTGCGGCTAGGAAGCGAGAATCTCTACCTTCCCTAACCATGATCTGATCACACATACAGCCAGATGGACAGTACTGCACGTAGACTGCGGCCAGGAAGCGAGAATCTCTACCTTCCCTGACCATGATCTGATTACACATACAGCCAGATGGGCAGTACTGCACGTAGGCTGCGGCCAGGAAGCGAGAATCTCTACCTTCCCTGACCATGATCTGATTACACATACAGCCAGATGTACAGTAGTGCACGTAGGCTGCGGCCAGGAAGTGAGAATCTCTACCTTCCCTGACCATGATCTGATCACACATACAGCCAGATGGACAGTACTGCACGTAGACTGCGGCCAGGAAGCGAGAATCTCTACCTTCCCTGACCATGATCTGATTACACATACAGCCAGATGGGCAGTACTGCTCGTAGGCTGCGGCCAGGAAGCGAGAATCTCTACCTTCCCTGACCATGATCTGATTACACATACAGCCAGATGGACAGTACTGCACGTAGGCTGCGGCTAGGAAGCGAGAATCTCTACCTTCCCTGACCATGATCTGATCACACATACAGCCAGATGGGCAGTACTGCACGTAGGCTGCGGCCAGGAAGCGAGAATCTCTACCTTCCCTGACCATGATCTGATTACACATACAGCCAGATGTACAGTAGTGCACGTAGGCTGCGGCCAGGAAGTGAGAATCTCTACCTTCCCTGACCATGATCTGATCACACATACAGCCAGATGGACAGTACTGCACGTAGACTGCGGCCAGGAAGCGAGAATCTCTACCTTCCCTGACCATGATCTGATTACACATACAGCCAGATGGGCAGTACTGCTCGTAGGCTGCGGCCAGGAAGCGAGAATCTCTACCTTCCCTGACCATGATCTGATTACACATACAGCCAGATGGACAGTACTGCACGTAGGCTGCGGCTAGGAAGCGAGAATCTCTACCTTCCCTGACCATGATCTGATCACACATACAGCCAGATGGACAGTACTGCACGTAGACTGCGGCCAGGAAGTGAGAATCTCTACCTTCCCTTACCATGATCTGATCACACATACAGCCAGATGGACAGTACTGCACATAGGCTGCGGCTAGGAACCGAGAATCTCTAACTTCCCTGACCATGATCTGATCACACATACAGCCAGATGGACAGTACTGCACGTAGGCTGCGGCTAGGAAGCGAGAATCTCTACCTTCCCTGACCATGATCTGATCACACATACAGCCAGATGGAGAGTACTGCACGTAGACCAGGGAGCGAGAATCTCTTACTGTATATACAAAGCAACGACGGGAATTTATGTGGATAACAGATAACATCTTAAATACCAACATGAAGAAGGTTTATTAGATTATAAGAGTCCTCATCACCGACTGAAAATCCCAACCACCTCGGATGGGACACGGCCCATAGCAACCTATGTCCATTATAGTATAAACGCTTATATATAACACGGGCCGCTCTCTAACAGGTCCGGTCAGTCCTTGGCACAATGCTATATGGTAGATATAGTCCTCTGGTCACACAGCCTGGAACAGCCCAGCTGCTCCTATAGGTCACCAGCAATCTTGCTCCCAATTTGATCGGTGCGGCGACTCTTTCTCTGCTCCGCCAGATCCTGTTCCCAGCAGACTGATCCTGCAGATCGATGCGTCACCTGGAAATGGAGATAAGAGAGTGTGACATCCACATCTACACCTCACAGCTCCATAACATCTCTCGAAACCCAACCATCCGCCGGTTATAAATATTATTATTATCATCATTACCACCCTCTCCATGGGCATCATTCAGAAATGGAAGAAACTGGCGTCTAAGCGGAACTGTAAAATGCACCCAGCAACAAAAATAACAAATGGCATTTTGTCACCTATGTAGAGTTGGTTGCATCGGTAGTTCTCTCATAAAGGACAGTTCTCTCACTAAGAGCATCCTTTGCGAATATGGGACTTCCGAGTCTGTGACCCAGAAGTCCTTCTGACAAATAGCTTACTGTGCAGAAAGTCAACAGGCTTAAATGGTCAACACACAAATGGCAGATGCAAAAATGATTGACTTTTTTTTTGCAATTTATCCCTAACCCTATCGAATGCCCTCCGGCAGCCTAACCCTCCAGCTGGTGCCTAACCCTATCCGTTCCCTCCGGCAGCCTAACCCTCCACCTGTTGCCAAACCCTATCTGTTCCCTCCTGAAGCCTAACCCTCCACCTGCTGCCTAACCCTATCCGTTCCCTCCGGTAGCCTTACCCTCCACCTGGTGCCTAATCCTATCCATTTTCCTCCTGCAGCCTAACCCTCCACCTGGTGCCAAACACTATCCGTTCCCTCCGGAAGCCTAACCCTCCACCTGGTGCCTAATCCTATCCATTTTCCTCCTGCAGCCCAAGCCTCCTCCTGGTGCCTAACCCTAACTGTTCCATTCGGCAGGCTAACCCTCCACCTGGTGCCTAACCCTATCTGTTCCCTCCGTCAGCTGAACCCTCCCCCTGGTGCCTAACCGTATCCATTCCCTCCAGAAGCCTAACCCTCCACATGGTTCCCAACCCTATCCGTTCCTTTCGGCAGCCTAATCCTAACCATCCCCCAAGTGTCTAACCTACACGTTCCCTATGGCAGCCTAACAAGTGTCTATCCCCCACCCTAACTTGAAAAATGTTGAAAAAACAGTTTAAAAAAGTTGTGTTGATTTAATTTTTTTGTGTCAACCTTTGGAACCGGATGATCTTTATCCATAGGTAAATAAAAAAGAAATAAAAAGTCCTCTCGTTGTTGGATCGCTCACCTTCCTAAATGTGATAGATAAACTGTATCAAACTTTTATTGATATCAAATTATGTGGTTTAATCCGAATGCTGCAGATAAGCCCCAACCTCCCACACAGACATCAGGAAACTCTGTCTCTCTCATTGGTTCCTGCGCGCCCTGGATGTGCGAGGGCATATGGTACAAGACACGGGCGTTGACTGTGCCTTACACCGCGGAATAGCTGTTACCTAGGGAAAAATTTATCAAATCTTCTAAAGAGAGGGCAAGTGGTGGAATTACACACAGCAACCCGTCACCTTCTACCTCACATTTTATAGACTATACTCGATACGTGTTACCTGAAAGCGGTTTCATTTCTGTGGCACTTCTTAGAAGGTTCGATACATTTCCTCCATTATTGCTAAGGATAAGACCCATTAATCCTCAGCACTGCAGAAGATCAAAGGGGCAAACAAACTTACTAGTCCCCATCGGCAGTAACTGAAGGAGGCAGGGCTGTGATTACATCATTGTGACAATGGGTGATGATGTCATCATAGTCCTTCCTCACCTAGAGCGGGATGCATGACACATCACAATTTGCATGCGATACGTCCCGCCACTCATCGCATGAATGCCGGCATTAACTACACCGGTATGCATGAAGATAATCACAAGGGACCGCTCTCGGTAAGACGAGGAACGTCCGGGTCTATTACCTAGGAGTCCCTCTGGCGACATTCTGAAGATGGAGTTACCCATCGCATTCCGTGCATATGAGATATGCAGTCAAACCCCCGAAATTTACATTTTTGGGGGTATGATGGCATTCCTGACCAGTGGCGGATCTAGACTTTTCTTTTAGGGGGGGGGGGCGGTTTCCGTTTAGCGCCAACTCCTCACCTCTCCAGTCCTGACTCCTCCTCTCTCCAGTCCAGACTCCTCCCCTCTCCAATTAATTTAATTAACACCTTGCCTTGCCAGCCAATGAGGTGAGCTGGGAGGTGGAGGGATGGACCTGTGACTCTGTAAGTCTCTGCACTAAGCAGCAGGGAGCTCAGCTCGGCAGGGGGTATATATGCTGACAGGCAGTCAGTAAGGAAGGAAGGAGGAGAGAGGGTCCGGGAGGCAGGAGCAGGACTGCTAGGAGTTGGACAGGGCGTGTGCGTTCATGTCGCAGTAAACCCCAAAATTTCTCGCCTCAATCGCCCCCCCCTGGATCCGCCAGTGTTCCTGACATTGCTGCCCCCCTCCCCAAACCACCACACACTGCCAGTGAATAGGGAGCCCCCCCTCCTCTCTCTCAAAATGACTTGTGATCTAGATCAGTAGTTCCCATCATCAAAGCCCCCTAACAGTCCAGGTTTTAAGGATGACCAAGCTTGAGTACAGGTGACTTAATTAGTAAGTCATTTTGATTCAACCATCTGTGCTCAAGCATAGAAATCCTTAAAACCTGGACTAAAAGGGGGCTTTGAGGACAGAGGGCCCGATTGAGAGTTGGAAATAGAGTAAGTCACTGGTTCTCAAACTTAGTCGACAGGACCTCAAACAGTGCATGTTTTCCAGGTGTCCTCAATTGAAATAATGCTCCACCTGTGGATCTTTTAAAATGTGTCAGGGAGTACTGAATACACCTGTGCACCTGCTGGGTGACCTGGGAAATGTGTCAGTGAGTAAAGAATACACCTGTGCACCTGCTGGGTGACCTGGGAAATGTGTCAGTGAGTAATGAATACACCTGTGCTCCTGCTGGGTGACCTGGGAAATGTGTCAGTGAGTAATGATTACACCTGTGCACCTGCTGGGTGACTTGGGAAATGTCAGTGAGTAATGAATACACCTGTGCGCCTGCTGGGTGACATGGGAAATGTGTCAGTGAGTAATGACTACACCTGTGCTCCTGCTGGGTGACCTGGGAAATGTGTCAGTGAGTAATGACTACACCTGTGCTCCTGCTGGGTGACCTGGGAAATGTGTCAGTGAGTAATGACTACACCTGTGCTCCTGCTGGGTGACCTGGGAAATGTGTCAGTGAGTAATGACTACATCTGTGCTCCTGCTGGGTGACCTGGGAAATGTGTCAGTGAGTAATGAATACACCTGTGCACCTGCTGGGTGACCTGGGAAATGTGTCAGTGAGTAATGAGTACACCTGTGCACCTGCTGGGTGACCTGGGAAATGTATCAGTGAGTAATGATTACACCTGTGCACCTGCTGGGTGACCTCGGAAATGTGTCAGTGAGTAATGAGTACACCTGTGCACCTGCTGGGTGACCTGAGAGATGTGTCAGTGAGCAATGAATACACCTGTGCACCTGCTAGGTGACCTGGAAAACGTTAACTGTGTTGGGGACTGAGTTTGAGAACCATTGATCTACCCCAGTGGTTCTCAAACTCGGTCCTTAGGACCCCACACAGTTCACTTTTTGCAGGTCACCCAGCAGGTGCACAGGTGTATTAATTCCTCACTGAAACATTTTAAAAGATCTACAGGTGCAGCTAACTATTTACTAGTAATTATGTGAGGAGACCTGCAAAACATTCACTGTTTGGGGACCTGAGGACCGAGTTTGAGAACCTGTGATCTACCCTATCTGACAGGATGGGAAGTCTGTCTGTCTCTTAGAGAGGATAGGGCCAGTCAGTCTGTCCCAATGCAGACCACATAGGAAGGGTGTCACTATGAGAAGTAGATGTTCCTGCCAATTGTAGGTGGCCATATTGGAGGGACGATGCATCAAACCTTCCAGAGCTTCTGTCATGTATCTAGCACCGCCTATAACATGATTGTTAGAAGCCGATTGGTTGCTCTGGGCAAATTCACCATGTGATCTTTCTCCTCACCCTGGATGAGATATAGCCGCTCATCCCTTGGTGTGTGTGATGGCTCCCGGCATCCCTGCAGCCTGTCGGGCACTGACCACGCGTACGGGCCGACAGTGGTCACCAGAGCTGACCCTCTGGCTGCATCTATGGACACGATTGATAGTTATCCTACCGATTCTGACAGCAGTGTTTGGGCCATTTACTTTGTGGTATCACAGCATGTATAGCTAGCATTACCTTCCCTGACCAAGATCTGATCACACATACAGCCAGATGGACAGTACTGCACATAGGCTGCGGCCAGGGAGCGAGAATCTCTATCTGCCCTGACCGTGATCTGATCACACATACAGCCAGATGGACAGTACTGCACGTAGGCTGCGGCTAGGAACCGAGAATCTCTACCTTCCCTGACCATGATCTGATCACACATACAGCCAGATGGACAGTACTGCACGTAGGCTGCGGCCAGGAAGTGAGAATCTCTACCTTCCCTGACCATGATCTGATCACACATACAGCCAGATGGACAGTACTGCACGTAGGCTGCGGCTAGGAACCGAGAATCTCTACCTTCCCTGACCTTGATTTGATCACACATACAGCCAGATGGACAGTACTGCACGTAGGCTGCGGCTAGGAAGCGAGAATCTCTACCTTCCCTGACCATGATCTGATCACACATACAGCCAGATGGACAGTACTGCACGTAGGCTGCGGCTAGGAAGCGAGAATCTCTACCTTCCCTGACCATGATCTGATCACACATACAGCCAGATGGACAGTACTGCACGTAGGCTGCGGCCAGGA
The DNA here is from genome assembly GCA_031769625.1 of Taudactylus pleione. Taxonomy (NCBI): domain Eukaryota; kingdom Metazoa; phylum Chordata; class Amphibia; order Anura; family Myobatrachidae; genus Taudactylus; species Taudactylus pleione. Next base: position 15,789 of record JAUIMM010001619.1, read on the forward strand.
ACCGAGAATCTCTACCTTCCCTGACCATGATCTGATCACACATACAGCCAGATGGACAGTACTGCACGTAGGCTGCGGCCAGGGAGCGAGAATCTCTATCTTCCCTGACCGTGATCTGATCACACATACAGCCAGATGGACAGTACTGCACATAGGCTGCGGCTAGGAACCGAGAATCTCTACCTTCCCTGACCTTGATTTGATCACACATACAGCCAGATGGACAGTACTGCACGTAGGCTGCGGCTAGGAAGCGAGAATCTCTACCTTCCCTGACCATGATCTGATCACACATACAGCCAGATGGACAGTACTGCACGTAGGCTGCGGCCAGGAACCGAGAATCTCTACCTTCCCTGACCATGATCTGATCACACATACAGCCAGATGGACAGTACTGCACGTAGGCTGCGGCCAGGAACCGAGAATCTCTACCTTCCCTGACCATGATCTGATCACACATACAGGCAGATGGACAGTACTGCACGTAGGCTGCGGCTAGGAAGCGAGAATCTCTACCTTCCTTGACCATGATCTGATCACACATACAGCCAGATGGACAGTACTGCACGTAGGCTGCGGCTAGGAAGCGAGAATCTCTACCTTCCTTGACCATGATCTGATCACACATACAGCCAGATGGACAGTACTGCACGTAGGTTGCGGCCAGGAACCGAGAATCTCTACCTTCCCTGACCATGATCTGATCACACATACAGCCAGATGGACAGTACTGCACGTAGACTGTGGCCAGGAACCGAGAATCTCTACCTTCCCTGACCATGATCTGATCACACATACAGCCAGATGGACAGTACTGCACGTAGGCTGCGGCCAGGGAGCGAGAATCTCTATCTTCCCTGACCATGATCTGATCACACATACAGCCAGATGGACAGTACTGCACGTAGACTGCGGCCAGGAACCGAGAATCTCTACCTTCCCTGACCATGATCTGATCACAGATACAGCCAGATGGACAGTACTGCACGTAGGCTGCGGCCAGGAAGTGAGAATCTCTACCTTCCCTGACCATGATCTGATCACACATACAGCCAGATGGACAGTACTGCACGTAGACTGCGGCCAGGAAGCGAGAATCTCTACCTTCCCTGACCATGATCTGATCACACATACAGCCAGATGGACAGTACTGCACGTAGGTTGCGGCCAGGAAGCGAGAATCTCTACCTTCCCTGACCATGATCTGATCACACATACAGCCAGATGGACAGTAGTGCACGTAGGCTGCGGCCAGGAAGCGAGAATCTCTACCTTCCCTGACCATGATCTGATCACACATACAGCCAGATGGACAGTACTGCACGTAGACTGCGGCCAGGAAGCGAGAATCTCTACCTTCCCTGACCATGATCTGATCACACATACAGCCATATGGACAGTACTGCACGTAGGCTGCGGCTAGGAAGCGAGAATCTCTACCTTCCCTGACCATGATCTGATCACACATACAGCCAGATGGACAGTACTGCACGTAGACTGCGGCCCGGAAGTGAGAATCTCTACCTTCCCTTACCATGATCTGATCACACATACAGCCAGATGGACAGTACTGCACGTAGACTGCGGCCAGGAAGTGAGAATCTCTACCTTCCCTGACCATGATCTGATCACACATACAGCCAGATGGACAGTACTGCACGTAGGCTGCGGCCAGGAAGTGAGAATCTCTACCTTCCCTGACCATGATCTGATCACACATACAGCCAGATGGACAGTACTGCACGTAGACCAGGGAGCGAGAATCTCTTACTGTATATACAAAGCAACGACGGGAATTTATGTGGATAACAGATAACATCTTAAATACCAACATGAAGAAGGTTTATTAGATTATAAGAGTCCTCATCACCGACTGAAAATCCCAACCACCTCGGATGGGACACGGCCCATAGCAACCTATGTCCATTATAGTATAAACGCTTATATATAACACGGGCCGCTCTCTAACAGGTCCGGTCAGTTCTTGGCACAATGTTATATGGTAGATATAGTCCTCTGGTCACACAGTCTGGAACAGCCCAGCTGCTCCTATAGGTCACCAGCAATCTTGCTCCCAATTTGATCGGTGCGGCGACTCTTTCTCTGCTCCGCCAGATCCTGTTCCCAGCAGACTGATCCTGCAGATCGATGCGTCACCTGGAAATGGAGATAAGAGAGTGTGACATCCACATCTACACCTCACAGCTCCATAACATCTCTCGAAACCCAACCATCCGCCGGTTATAAATATTATTATTATCATTATTACCACCCTCTCCATGGGCATCATTCAAAAATGGAAGAAACTGGCGTCTAAGCGGAACTGTAAAATGCACCCAGCAACAAAAATAACAAATGGCATTTTGTCACCTCTGTAGAGTTGGTTGCATCGGTAGTTCTCTCCTAAAGGACAGTTCTCTCACTAAGAGCATCCTTTGCGAATATGGGACTTCCGAGTCTGTGACCCAGAAGTCCTTCTGACAAATAGCTTACTGTGCAGAAAGTCAACAGGCTTAAATGGTCAACACACAAATGGCAGATGCAAAAATGATTGACTTTTTTTTTTTGCAATTTAACCCTAACCCTATCGAATGCCCTCCGGCAGCCTAACACTCCAGCTGGTGCCTAACCCTATCCATTCCCTCCGGCAGCCTAACCCTCCAGCTGGTGCCTAACCCTATCCATTCCCTCCGGCAGCCTAACCCTCCAGCTGGTGCCTAACCTATCTGTTCCCTCCGGAAGCCTAACCCTCCACCTGGCGCCAAACCCTATCTGTTCCCTCCGGAAGCCTAACCCTCCACCTGGTGCCTAACCCTATCTGTTCCCTCCGGTAGCCTAACCCTCCACCTGGTGCCTAATCCTATCCATTTTCCTTCTGCAGCCTAACCCTCCACCTGGTGCCAAACACTATCCGTTCCCTCCGGAAGCCTAACCCTCCACCTGGTGCCTAATCCTATCCATTTTCCTCCTGCAGCCTAAACCTCCTCCTGGTGCCTAACCCTAACTGTTCCATTCGGCAGGCTAACCCTCCACCTGGTGCCTAACCCTATCTGTTCCCTCCGTCAGCTGAACCCTCCCCCTGGTGCCTAACCCTATCCATTCCCTCCAGAAGCCTAACCCTCCACATGGTTCCCAACCCTATCCGTTCCTTTCGGCAGCCTAATCCTAACCATCCCCCAAGTGTCTAACCTATACGTTCCCTATGGCAACCTAACAAGTGTCTATCCCCCACCCTAACTTGAAAAATGTTGAAAAAACAGTTTAAAAAAGTTGTGATTTTTTTTTTTGTGTCACCCTTTGGAACCGGATGACCTTTATCCATAGGTAAATAAAAAAGAAATAAAAAGTCCTCTCGTTGTTGGATCGCTCACCTTCCTAAATGTGATAGATAAACTGTATCAAACTTTTATTGATATCAAATTATGTGGTTTAATCCGAATGCTGCAGATAAGCCCCAACCTCCCACACAGACATCAGGAAACTCTGTCTCTCTCATTGTGCGGTTCCTGCGCGCCCTGGATGTGCGAGGGCATATGGTACAAGACACGGGCGTAGACTGTGCCTTACACCGCGGAATAGCTGTTACCTAGGGAAAAATTTATCAAATCTTCTAAAGAGAGGGCAAGTGGTGGAGTTACACACAGCAACCTGTCACCTTCTACCTCACATTTCTACTTCAGGGTCCATAGGGGGTCCACAGGGTTGACCTTGGGGTATAGCTGGATCTGGATCCATGGGCACCACGCAGTTAAAGCTTTAGCTGCTCCCAGGATGCACTTGGGTCCGTCCTCCTCTATACCCCGCCCCCGGCCACAGCACCTCAGTTTGAGTTGGTGCCCGGCCGGAGTCGGGTCACCTGTGCAGGGGGGCTGCAGGAGCAGCCCCCAAAAGCTTTCTATTTTTATTTAAAAAAAAAAAAAAGAGCCTGTTAGATTTTTATTTTAAAACAGAGGCTCTAGTGTGGCAGCGACGGGCTGTCTATACAGACGCCCACGCTGCCGCTCTCCTTCCCCGCTGGCGCCGCGACGCCAGTACTGCACTGGGGATCGCGGCGGGAGGCCAGAGTCCATACTAGCCGGACTCTGGGTCCCTCCCTGGACTGCTGCCGGAGTCGCCGGGGACAAGGTAAGCCGCGAGTCGCCGATTAGCGGCGGCTCGCGGGTTTTGCCTGCAGATGCAGTCCTTTGCCCCCGGTCCTAGGGGACAGACCGGGGGCCGCTAGCGGTGGCGCTCCCCCTCTGAGGAGGAATAACCCGTGGGACCACCAGGGATATATGGCAAGCGGGATGCCGGCAAGCCCTGGGGTTAATATGCTAGCCAGGGGAGGAAGCCTTCCCTGTCAGCGGCTCCTCCCCTCAGCTCAGCGCGCCTTTCAGCACAGAGTCTGGCGTCGCTGAGCTGCAGCTACTCGGCCACTCCTCCTCTGAGGTCTCCAGCGGCCATTTTCTCACAGTGGCAGCGCAGATCTTCAGGGAGCACGCGGACCAGTCCCCCTGTGTACCTCTCCCCTGATTAAGGACAGCGTACACAGCACTATAGCCCTCCCAGACACTGAATCTGGGCAGGTTGATTGTAGTGGAAAGGTGCAGTGAGTATATCTTCCTGCATGGTATGTGACTTTTGCTAGTGCTGCCTGTCTGTGCTTATTTTCTACTTACTGTCAGCTTATACCTATCCCTTTACTTCTCCTACAAGCCCTACAGGTGTGTGGGGGAGGGGCGTTTCTACTGACCTCACTTATATAGATCACGTATTTGTGAGGTCCGTCACATACAGTTGTGTGCTACTCAGTGCCATATTGTGGGCTGTTGTTCAGCACACCGGTGAGTGCGTTTTACTTCTACCCTGGTGCCAGATATATAATATATTCTGTCATGTCAGACGAGGAGGTTGAGCGCTCAGTGGCTCCGGTGTTGGCCTCCAGCGGACGCTGTTCTGCAGGAGTAGATAGGGAGGATTTGTCACAGGATGGCCTGTGTAGTCGATGCCAGGTGGCTCCTGGCCCATCCAGACCTTCTCTGGCGCAGGAACCACCGTGGGCGATGTTTTCTCAAGTGCTGGTGTCTATTGCGGACCGTCTGTCGGTCCCGACTGCTCTCCCTACTAGGTCGTTGTCCCAGCCGACCATCCCCCATTCCCCGGGTGTCCCGCAGTTATTGCGGAGTCCTCCTGGGTCTCAGTCGGTGGGTCCCTATGCGGGGTTGCCTATGTATATACAGGCTTCCCCTGTGCCGCAGCAGCCTGTGGTACCTTTTCAGGCCCCTATGGTGACTCCTCCACCCTGGGTGGATGTGCTCTCCAACTCCGTGCAAAATTTGGCGGCCGCTTCCTCAGCTTTTCAGTCAATGTTGCAGACTGACATGCCTTCTAGGATTTCAAAACGCCCACTCATGACACGGGCTGCTCAGGTATCGGACTCAGAGGGTTCCTCAGATGATGGGGAGGTCCCTGATGACACTGACTCGGACGCCTCGGTCCAGGAAATGGATACCAAGTCGTCCATTAATGTGCGAGCACTAGTTAGGGCGGTGCGAGCTATTCTTCTTATAGAGGATGAGGCACCGGTTCCTAAGTCGAAGTTTCCTAGTTTCAAAAAAACTAAGGTGGCTTCTGCGGTGTTTCCCCTGTCGGATCAGTTGACGGATCATATGGCGGTAGCTTGGCAGGCGCCCAGTAAGAGATTCCTTCTTCAGAAGCGGTTGGCTTCTAATTACCCCTTCCCTGAGGCACATTGTAAAAAATGGGAAACTCCACCGGCGGTGGATTCCCATGTCACCCGTTTAACTCGGGGCGCCACCTTACCATTACCGTCGATATCCTCGCTGAAGGATCCCACGGACAGGAAAGTTGAGACTTGCTTAAAGTCTATTTACTCCCTCTCCGGGGCGGTGGCCCGACCGTCCATGGCCATCTCCTGGGTGGCCAAGGCCATTGAGGGGTGGGCCAATGCATTGGAAGATACCTTCCCGGACGACGCTCCAGATGTCCAGCGGGCGTTGTTGGGACAAATGAGGGACGCTGCTTCTTACATTGGAGAAGCTTCTTTAGATGCTAGTCTGCTGACCTCGCGGGTATCGGCTGCAGTGGTGTCTGCCCGCCGATCCTTATGGTTGCGGTCCTGGAGAGCGGACTCTGATTCAAAGAAAGGTCTGGAGGCCTTACCTTTCAATGGGGAATAACTATTTGGTCCGGACTTGGACAAAATAGTGGACACCCTGGCTAATTCCAAGTCGGCCTTCCTCCCTTCGGCGGCACTGCCTGCTAAGGTTCGGAGTTCGGCTTTTCGTTCCTTTCGGGTTCAGGGTAAGGCGAAAGGTCAGTCCTTCCCGAGACAGTCTGCGAGTAAGACGGCCTCTAAACCCAAGAAGCAAGCCTGGAGTGCTCGGCGCCCTTCTTCCAAGCAGGAAGATAAACCTGCGGCCTGATGGGACGGGCCTCCCTCTGGGGGACCTCAGAGTGGGAGGCCGACTTCTTCTATTTGCCCAGTGCTGGCACAATACCACCACGGATGCCTGGGTTCGAGAAGTGGTCTCCCAGGGGTACGCCCTGTCTTTTCGGCACAGACCACCCCACCAGTTTTACTGCACAAGTCCTTCTCAGGACAAGACCAAGGCGTTACAGGTTCAGGAGGCTATAGAGTCCTTGCTGAAAGCAGGGGTCATTGTTCCCTTTCCTCTATCACAACGAGGGACGGGGTATTATTCGTCTCTGTTTCTGGTGCAGAAACCCAATAGTTCTCATCGCCCTATCCTCAACTGGTGATGGAACCTGGGGATTACATGGTGTCCCTGGACATCCAGGACGCCTACCTCCATGTTCCGATAGCATCTTCACATCAGCGGTATCTGAGGTTCGCTATCCTTCAACATCACTATCAGTTCCGGGCACTACCCTTTGGTCTCTCCACGGCACCGAGGGTGTTCACGAAGATTATGGCGGTCATGGCCGCACATCTTCGGAACCAGAATGTACGGCTGCTGCCGTACCTGGACGACCTCCTGTTGCTGGCGAGCTCCCCGGAGGTACTGCTTCAACATCTCCACCTGACGATCGCTTGCCTGCAAGCACACGGGTGGTTGATAAATTGGAAAAAGTCTTCCCTGATTCCATCACAGCGGATGGTTCATTTGGGAGCCCTGCTGGATTCGCGTCAGCAAAGGATCTTCCTGACTCCGGAGAAGGTCGCCTCCCTACAGCTGCGGATACGCAGTTGCCTGAGCCGTTGCCGCCTGTCGGTCCATTCGGCTATGAGAGTTCTGGGGTCCATGGTGTCGACATTCGACATGGTGGAATTTGCCCAGTTCCATTCCCGGCCCCTGCAGGGGCTGATTCTATCAGAATGGAACGGGTTACCTCACCGGATCCGCTCTCAGGTGCTGGTGTTGTCTCCGGACGTTCGGCTATCTTTGGCTTGGTGGCTTCAGACAGCTCATCTGGTCGAGGGGCGCCCATTTTGGATCCCGGACTGGGTCCTGCTCACGACGGATGCCAGTCTCCGGGGTTGGGGGGCAGTGACCGGCTCTTTATCGCTTCAGGGTCGTTGGTCAGCGGAAGAAGCACTTCTCCCCATCAACATCCTGGAACTGCGGGCAGTATACAGGGCCCTGCAGTCGTCCGGCCCCGCTCTTCACGGAAGGGCGGTACAGGTGCAGTCCGACAACGCCACCACGGTGGCGTATATCAATCACCAAGGCGGAACTCGCAGTCAGGCAGCGATGTCGGAGGTGTCTCGTATCCTGACTTGGGCGGAGGGTCACATTCCAGCGATCTCGGCGGTCTTCATCCCCGGAGTCCGCAATTGGGAGGCGGACTTCCTCAGCCGTCACGACGTGCATCCCGGGGAATGGTCGCTTCACCCAGAGGTGTTTCAGCTACTCGTGGACAGGTGGGGACTGCCGGAGCTGGACTTGATGGCCTCCCGTCACAATCACAAGTTGCCCGTTTACGGGTCAAGGACAAGAGACGCAGGTGCAAGTCTGGTGGACGCGCTGTCGGTGAAATGGACGTTTCACCTGGCGTATCTGTTTCCTCCGATATCCCTGCTTCCTCGGGTTCTGCGGAAATTCAAGCAGGACGGCGGCATGCTCGTGCTGGTAGCTCCGGCGTGGCCCAGACGTCCTTGGTACTCCGATCTCAGGAGCCTCTCCATCGACGCTCCGTACCTTCTTCCTCAGCGTCGGGACCTGTTGTCTCAGGGGCCCTGCCTTTACCCGGATCTGGGTCGGCTGTCTTTGACGGCGTGGCTCTTGAGACAGCCGTCTTGAGGTCTCGGGGCTTCTCCAGTTCGGTTATTGGTACCATGCTCAGGGCACGCAAGCCTGCTTCAGCACGGATTTATCACAGAGTGTGGCACACTTACTTTCAGTGGTGTGAGTCCAGACATTATGATCCTCAGGTGTTCCGAGTTTCTAGGATCTTGGAATTTCTTCAGTCAGGATTGGATCTCGGCTTACGCCTTGCATCTCTGAAGGTTCATGTGTCCGCCTTGTCCGTGTGGTTTCAACGGCGGATTGCAATACTACCAGACGTTCACACCTTTTTCCAAGGTGTTCTCAGGATCCAGCCTCCCTTTGTGCCTCCTTGGGACTTGGCGGTGGTGCTACGGGTCCTGCAGGGTCCTCCGTTTGAGCCTCTTGGGGCGGTGGAGCTCAAGTGGCTGACATTTAAGACGGTTTTTCTCCTGGCAATTGCTTCGGCCAGGAGGGTGTCTGAATTGGGGGCGCTTTCCTGTCGCCCTCCTTTCCTGATTTTTCACCAGGACAGAGCGGTGCTCCGCACTCGTCCTGAGTTTTTGCCCAAAGTGGTCTCGAAGTTCCATATTAATCAGGAACTTGTTGTGCCAGCTTTTCAGTCCCCTGATCTTTCAGCTGGTGAGACTTCCTTAGATGTGGTCCGGGCGCTTAGAATTTATGTAGACCGGACGGCTTCGGTTAGGAAGTCTGATTCCTTGTTTATCCTCTTTGGTTTTCACAAGAGGGGTTGGCCTGCCAACAAACAAACGTTAGCCCGTTGGCTTCGTTCCGTTATTTGTGAGGCTTATGCACAGGAGGGCTTACCTGTGCCAGCCTCTGTTAAGGCTCATTCCACTCGTTCTGTGGGTCCCTCTTGGGCTGCTAGACGTGGCGCTTCTGCTGTTCAGCTGTGTAAGGCGGCCACTTGGTCTTCAATTCAAACGTTTTTGAGGTTCTATGCGTTTGACACCTTTGCCTCTCAGGATGCATCCTTTGGGCGCCGGGTACTCCTTTCAGCACAGGAGCGTCCCCGCCCTTAGTTGTACTGCTTTGGGACATCCCCAAGGTCAACCCTGTGGACCCCCTATGGACCCTGAAGTAGAAAACAAGAGATATGGTAAGAACTTACCTTTGTTATCTCTGTTTCTACGAAGTCCATAGGGTCCACAGGGCGCCCGCCCTGACGCACCTGGCTTCAAATGGGCTGTGTGGCTGGTCACCGGTTTTCCGTCTCCCATTTCTGTGAGTATGGTTTCTTGTGTGTTCCAGTCTTCCTTCTCTCTGTTTAGTCTCCTCCTCCGGCCTTGGCTGCTTACCAACTGAGGTGCTGTGGCCGGGGGCGGGGTATAGAGGAGGACGGACCCAAGTGCATCCTGGGAGCAGCTAAAGCTTTAACTGCGTGGTGCCCATGGATCCAGATCCAGCTATACCCCAAGGTCAACCCTGTGGACCCTATGGACTTCGTAGAAACAGAGATAACAAAGGTAAGTTCTTACCATATCTCTTGTTTTTATAGACTATACTCGATACGTGTTACCTGAAAGCGGTTTCATTTCTGTGGCACTTCTTAGAAGGTTCGATACATTTCCTCAATTATTGCTAAGGATAAGACCCATTAATCCTCAGCACTGCAAAAGATCAAAGAGGCAAACAAACTTACTAGTCCCCATCGGCAGTAACTGAAGGAGGCAGGGCTGTGATTACATCATTGTGACAATGGGTGATGATGTCATCATAGTCCTGCCTCAGCTAGAGCGGGATGCATGACACATCACAATTTGCATGTGATACGTCCCGCCACTCATCGCATGAATGCCGGCATTAACTACACCGGTATGCATGAAGAAAATCACAAGAGACCGCTCTCGGTAAGACGAGGAATGTTCGGGTCTATGACCTAGGAGTCCCTCTGGCGACATTCTGAAGATGGAGTTACCCATCGCATTCCGTGCATATGAGAAATGCAGTCAAACCCCCGAAAATGACATTTTTGGGGGTATGATGGCATTCCTGACCAGTGGCGGATCTAGACTTTTCTTTTAGGGGGGGGGGGGGCGGTTTCCGTTTAGCGCCAACTCACATCTCCAGTCCTGACTCCTCCTCTCTCCAGTCCAGACTCCTCCCCTCTCCAATTAAGTTAATTAACACCTTGCCTTGCCAGCCAATGAGGTGAGCTGGGAGGTGGAGGGATGGACCTGTGACTCTGTAAGTCTCTGCACTAAGCAGCAGGGAGCTCAGCTCGGCAGGGGGTATATATGCTGACAGGCAGTCAGTAAGGAAGGAGGAGAGAGGGTCCGGGAGGCAGGAGCAGGACTGCTAGGAGTTGGACAGGGCGTGTGTGTTCATGTCGCAGTAAACCCCAAAATTTTCTCTAAATACCCCATTTTTCTATAGACAAAGCCACCATCTATGTATATATAAAGTATGAGGGCAGGTGTTATAGGAAGCACACACACACATACACTATATGTAACATGTCTATGTAGATGGCACCCTGAGAGCCTGTACTAACAGACACGCATGTCCCATGACCACTGCTCATGTGCTATGTCCTACCTGCCATGCCACTCTGCCCAATCACTGCCTGGAGCCTGCTATCCCTGTGGGGCACACATCTCACTGCCCAATCCAACCTGACGATTCCATTGGCAGCAGCATAGACTGAACAGCAGTGGCCCCAGTAACAACTGTGATGCATCCGTGGTACTTTCTAATGGGGTCTGGTCCTCGGGAAAATGGCAGCCGCTCCTCGTCTCTAGAGACAGCCAGGGTACACCTGCTACTTTTCACCCTCTAGTGCCCGGATCTCTACCGCCCGATGTCTGCAGCAGCGTGTAATGACCGGGTTTGTCCTGCACTGTATGTTGGGGGGGGGCGATCGCCTCGATTGCCACCCCGGGATCCGCCAGTGTTCCTGACATTGCTGCCCCCCTCCCCAAACCACCACACACTGCCAGTGAATAGGGAGCCCCCCCTCCTCTCTCCCAAAATGACTTGTGATCTAGATCAGTAGTTCCCGTCATCAAAGCCCCCTAACAGTCCAGGTTTTAAGGATGACCAAGCTTGAGTACAGGTGACTTAATTAGTAAGTCATTTTGATTCAACCATCTGTGCTCAAGCATAGAAATCCTTAAAACCTGGACTACAAGGGGGCTTTGAGGACAGAGGGCCCGATTGAGAGTTGTAAATAGAGTAAGTCACTGGTTCTCAAACTTAGTTGACAGGACCCCAAACAGTGCATGTTTTCCAGGTGTCCTCAAGTGAAATAATGCTCCACCTGTGGATCTTTTAAAATGTGTCAGTGAGTAATGAATACACCTGTGCACCTGCTGGGTGACCTGGGAAATGTGTCAGTGAGTAATACACCTGTGCACCTGTTGGGTGACCTGGGAAATGTGTCAGTGAGTAATGACTACACCTGTGCACCTGCTGGGTGACCTGGGAAATGTGTCAGTGAGTAATGAGTACACCTGTGCACCTGCTGGGTGACCTGGGAAATGTGTCAGTGAGTAATACACCTGTGCACCTGCTGGGTGACCTGGGAAATGTGTCAGTGAGTAATGATTACACCTGTGCAGCTGCTGGGTGACCTGGGAAATGTGTCAGTGAGTAATGATTACACCTGTGCACCTGCTGGGTGACCTGGGAAATGTGTCAGTGAGTAATGAGTACACCTGTGCTCCTGCCAGGTGACCTGGGAAATGTGTCAGTGAGTAATGATTACACCTGTGCACCTGCTGGGTGACCTGGGAAATGTGTCAGTGAATAATGACTACACCTGTGCACCTGCTGGGTGACCTGGGAAACGTGTCAGTGAGTAATGACTACACCTGTGCACCTGCTGGGTGACCTGGGAAATGTGTCAGTGAGTAATGACTACACCTGTGCACCTGCTGGGTGACCTGGGAAATGTGTCAGTGAGTAATGAGTACACCTGTGCTCCTGCTGGGTGACCTGGGAAATGTGTCAGTGAGTAATGACTACACCTGTGCACCTGCTGGGTGACCTGGGAAATGTGTCAGTGAGTAATGAATACACATGTACACCTGCTGGGTGACCTGGGGAATGTGTCAGTGAGTAATGACTACACCTGTGCACCTGCTGGGTGACCTGGGAAATGTGTCAGTGAGTAATGACTACACCTGTGCACCTGCTGGGTGACCTGGGAAACGTGTCAGTGAGTAATGACTACACCTGTGCACCTGCTGGGTGACCTGGGAAATGTGTCAGTGAGTAATGAGTACACCTGTGCACCTGCTGGGTGACCTGGGAAATGTGTCAGTGAGTAATGATTACACCTGTGCACCTGCTGGGTGACCTGGGAAATGTGTCAGTGAGTAATGAGTACACCTGTGCACGTGCTGGGTGACCTGGGAAATGTGTCAGTGAGTAATGAGTACACCTGTGCACCTGCTGGGTGACCTGGGAAATGTTTGGGGAGAATTGATAGAGATAGAAAAGTTGAGGAATGCTATAAACTCAGGTTACAGCTACAAAGGTGGAATATAAACGGCCAATATCCAGTACTGCGGAGGAGAGTGATGTGTCCGCCGCTGCCCCTCACATCATGGGGCTCAGACATGACAGTAAGAGCCGCATTCTGTACTGCACATGAGTCTGTATATGGGTTTCCGAGGGTTGTTTGCTTGTGTTCCCTTATGCATGGTGCAAGCGAGCAAGTACAGTAATGTATGCGCACAAACATGGCAGCTTCCGCAGGTATGACCAGCAGATGTAGGAGAGCTGGCGTAATAATACGTAATGATTACCACGTGGGGGTTGTCTAGTCACTTCTGGTTGCCCGATCACCGACGACTACTCGCGCAAATTTAAACCACAGAGAAACAGACTTAATTTACTTTGTATGTTGTATTTGTGGTTATATTTAATTATATTTTATATTAAAAATGCAACTTTGCCATTTACTAATAACTGTAAAGACCGTATTCTACCTTACACATGTGAGACTTGGTTACATTATTATATTGTGTACAATAGGGAAATGCGACTAACATGTACCTGTAACTGCTGTATCACTAGGCTTTATCTACCCCCACCATGGGGCATCAGCGTACGCACTCGTTACACATGATAATTGCCTAACGCACATTCCACTACATAGGTAACGCCGCGGTCAGTGCCTGCGTTGCTGTAATCTGCCACTGATAGGAGGATCATTAGTTACGGACACGGTTATTGACTTTGGAGGTGGTGAGAGAGGCAGGGCAGGATTTCTGGGGATACTAGGCACAGCGAGGATCGGTTCTTTTTCATCATAAGTTTTAAAATGTTTCACCTGTGCTATAAAAATAAAACAAAGTTTCAGGTTGCTGCCCAGGGGCTCCATCTGCTGGCCGGGTATGTTTTCAAACATTTGAAGTAGATGGTGGAACAGCCTTAATGGCAGCAGGACATTGGGGCTTCAATACTTCTTCATAGATCAAGGCCAGAAGTTTTGCACTGGGGACTTGTGGAAGAGATAAGCGGATTTCCGGGTATTCCTCTGGTGACTGCATTAATGCTACGGAGACTGATCACCGGGTAACAGGACAGGGATTTTAGGGTTCAGATGTGTCCTCACTATGTGGCGCGAGACTTAGTTGCTACGGGTAACGTTCCTCGTGCTTAAGTCTTTTTCCTCTGCATTTTGCGCCTTATATTCGCTAATCGTGTACTAAGTATTTAGGAATAGTATTTTTATGGCAAAGGAATTGGTATATAATAGCAGATTACGCATAACGAGGCGCGGTGCGCGTCGCTCGTACAGGACCGCCTCTTCTGCCTTTTCACACATACTATGTACTTTCTTCCTGAATTGGCGTCTTAGGGGCTGATTCAAGCGAGGATGCAAATGGTCCTATTCTCGCCTATTCCTGATTATCGGGAATCTGCGCATGTGCAGGTGTGCGATCACGCTCAGGCCCCGCTATGCTCTGATTGACAGGCAGAGGTGTTTGCGGGGAGGTGTGTGGGGCCTGCATTCCCAGAAATGGGGGCTTGTTGCTTCTCTGGGAGCGGCGAGGCCAGGGTCTGCATCCATGGATCGCAGGCGCAGCAGGAGGTGTCAGACACATTGTAGAAGGATGGAATTACGCAGCCACTTGTGCTTCATTTACTAATGGTGACCTAAGGGTCTGGATCACAGATGTGCGCTACACCGATAGCTGCCGTTAGCTACACAGTTGGCCAAAGTTGTTTTTTTAAAGCGCATAAGTCTAAATCGCACAGCGCGTTGGTCCCGGTGCCTCGGCAATGCCAGTCGTAGGGAGGATACAGACCCAGAGTGATCGACAGTTATTGGCCGTTTGTGGGTGGTAACAAGGGGTGGTCAGAAAAGCGCAGACGTATCGCAAACATTGTATAGGCGTGTCAGATCCTGTAACTGCGCCTTTGTATGCAGATTCACTGGTACCCGCCATCTTAGTCCCGTCAGCCATTATGTGTAGCCACGGGATTACTCAGGCGACTGATGGTATGTGACAGATGCCGCGTCTTTGTACGCAGATGCTGGAACTTTCCACTTGAATATGCAAAGCGTCCCGTGTTTATCCCTGCGGCTGTGACGTTTGCATATTAACTCACAGTATCTGCGTAAGACTCGCAGGGATTAGCGTACAAGTCTGAATCAGGCTGGAAATATTTAGGATTAGTATTTTTGTAGCAAAATAATTGATTTAAAGCAGCAAATGAAGACGCATATTTCAAGAAAAAAAAAATGGCTTGGCGCGGCTAAGCCGCCAAACAGGGTTATTTGGCGCAGTTTGAGGATAGATGTATGCGGACACATCTGTAAGTATAAGGGAAGATGCGAAGGGATGACACCTACCCAGCAGAGTGCATGCCTTCAATCTTGTATCTGCCAGACCAGCCTACAATGGGAGGCCTGTAACCTCTGGGAACATGTAACCGGCCTCCTGACTTACAGGAGAAGAACTCCGCTCCAAGTACACATTCTGCCACTAGGGGCCTCCTACCACGTGTAAGGCCAGTGTGTACCCCTTACATGGGACCTCTTCCCTTACCGCATCCATCAGACAACACTGACAACTGGTGTAAGGAAAGGGACTAAAGGATGGGGCCCCCACAGACTCCCTAACAGGCTCTGGTAACAGAATATGCAGACGTTATACTACACAAAATCCTTTCCAAGACGCTGCAATCATTACCCTTATGTGTCTGACCACACACGTACATCTGAGAGGAGAGGAATAAAATGGTAATTAGTGTGCAGACCTCACAGTGGTGTCTCCTTCCTGTAGTTGAATCCACACGTACGCCCCTCGAACTGCAGCTTGATGGCCTGTTTGAGGTGTAGCTGTGGGTCCCTGGTGGTGATGGAGATGACGGGAGGGTGCAGTTTATCTGGAGAGTTGGTTTGGTCCCGGCATTTATTTGGAGAGTATTGATGACATTCTTTGGTCTTAGTCGGGGAATGCACAGTGTCTCCAGCTGTTCTAGGAGAGTACGAGAAGTCCTCAGGCCCTTTGGCAGCACACGGTTTATCTACACATCTTTGAGGAGAGGTTACAATGTTCTGTGTTTTTCTGTAAGGAGATAGAGGTTCCACACTTCTCTTTGAGAGGGTCACAGGGTTGTTACAATTTTTTGGAGAGTACACAGGGTTCCCCATTATTTGTGGAGAGCGCAGGGGTTCCCCAGTCTTGCTAACGCAGTGCACAATGTTCTTGGTTATCTCTGGAGAGTCTATGGTCTTTTTGTGGTCGAAGTCTCTCTCGGTGCCAGCTTGGCTTGAGGAATATCCAGAGCTGCTGGTTTTATTTTGGCTATAGCCATTTTCCTTCATCTTGCTACAAAATGAGCCAGAGTTACCTGACCTATCCTGAAGGTGCACATTGCCAGCCATCTTGCGATGAGCGTATGGGGGGCTTCCATATTTTGGGTTTGTGAGAATTCCATTCCTCTTTAGCTCGCGGTCCAGAGAACTTGGATTTCGGCCAGGCCTGCTAACCGCTTCGCATTTATCCAGTTCATAAAGTTTTGTGGGACTTTGAGGTGGGGTAGGTACAGGTGTTGGCTGAGTGGGTATGAAACCAGGAAGACCATGTGAACCAATCACATCAGTGAGGGCAATAGCTTGGCAAGAACGGCTGCGAGGAAGAGAGTGTTGCTGGACCTGCTGAGTAAAGGTTAGGATGTCCATGGGGACTGTTGCCTGTGAATGGTATGTGGATGAGGTCAGAATGGACCCTCTAGAGCTCTTCAGGGAGTTGTCAAGTGAGTGGCTATCGGTTGACACTGGGGAAAGTGTAGACCAACTATCTCCACTTGCTTCCATTTTCTCTTTTCTGAATGAGTCTTTTTCTGGAGTTTTTCCAACGTGCCCTTGATAGGAAGGAACGCCATGTTTCTCCAAAAGATTCACTATTGCTATGTGTCCACCTTTCCCAGCAACTCTTATAGGAGTACGTCCATAATGGTCAGCGTGGAAGGGGCTGGCCTTTCCCTCCTCCAACAAAACTCTGGCCAGCTCTTCATGTCCTTCTTGGGCTGCAATACAGAGAGGAGTGGCTCCCTGGGAACACTGTGCATCAGTGAATGACCCGTTCTCTAACAGAAGGTGGGCAACATTGACATGTCCTCTCCAAGCGGTGCAGTGTAAAGGAGTCCTACCTTCTTTGTCAAAGGCATTGCAATTGGCCCTGCCCTTGCCCAGGAGAAGCCGAGCCATTTCCCAGTCTCCCTGCCAGCAGGCGGCATGTACAGCTGTGCGTTCTTCGGGATCCCTACCCTCGGGGTCAGCTCCATGCTCCAGCAGAACATTTGCTATGTCTGTTTGTCCTTGCAGAGCCAACAGGTATAGGAGTGGCTTGCCTTGGCTGGTCTTAATATCAGGGTCCGATCCCTTTCTCAGCAGTAATTCAACTGTACTTTTGTGGCCCCCAAGAGCAGCAAAGCACAAAGAGGTCATTCCATCTCGGCCCCGCTGGTCTATTGGAGACCCTCTGTTAATCAGTAATTCTACGCAGCCAGTGTGACCTTCCTGAGCTGCCAGGAGAAGAGCGGAATACCCCTCACTGTCTCTTATGCCCACTTTAGCACCTCCTTCTACAAGTGCACGGCAGACATTTCTCCTTCCTTCACAAGCTGCCCAGTGTAATGGGCTCCAGCCCAAGTGATCCTGGTGATTCGAATTAAGGCCCCTGTCCAGTAAAACTCTAACAGCCTCTTCACCTCTGGCTGCAGCAGCCGCCAGCACCAGCGCTGACTTCCCTTCTGTGTCTGTGACATCCGTAGCAGCTCCCCAAAGTAATAGGACCCTCACTGTCTCTGCATGGCCCCCCGAGGCAGCTGCCAGTAGTGGTGTCATCCGCGCCTTTCCTGGCCGGTCAGGCTCAGCACCAGCCTCAAGCAGGAGCTCTGCAACTTCTTCCTGCCCCTCATATGCAGCAACCAGTAATGGCGTTGTCCCCTCTTTGTCTGGCAATTCTGGGTCTGCACCATGTTCCAACAAAAGAGACACCAGCTCTGGGTGCCCATGTCCAGCAGGCACACACAGACAGGCCACAGCAAGGGCAGTGCGTCCTTCTAGATCACACTTGTTCACATTAGCTCCAGATTCAAGCAACAGTTTTGCAACTGCATGATGACCCATGTATGCAGCCGCCATTAGAGGAGTGCGGCTCTCCACATCAGCACGGTTTAGCTCAGCCCCTGCTCTTAGCAAGGCCATCACCGTGCCCTCATGTCCACCCCAGGCTGCTGCTCTTAGTGCCGTTCGTCCATCTGGGCCAGAAATATCTGGCTGAGCCCCGGATGCAAGCAGTACTTCTACCACCTCTGTGTGGCCTCCCCAAGAGGCAGAACGCAGGGGTGTCCAGTCACGGTTGTCAGTGTGGTCATAGCAGGCACCATGTTTGAGGAGGAGTTCTACCACTTCCACGTGTCCGCGATGGGCTGCAAGTCCCAGAGGAGTTTGCCCATCTTCATCCGTGGCCTCTAGGTTTGCTCCTCTGGAAAGCATTAGTTTAACAGCTTCTAGGTTTCCAGCATGAGCTGCAGCAGCAAGCAGAGTCCTACCAGCTCGATCCCGCTGGTTCAGCCCATCCCCACTCTCTATCAGCATTTCCATGGAGCCACCTTGCTGTAGAGTCTTCCTTAGAGCACATGAGGCCTCCATAGATGAATCATCATCCACTTTAGACCTGGCTAGCAGAAGCAATTGTAATACCTCCAACTCTAGAGGAATGTTTGAGGCCAAACAGTCCGATACAGGAACCCCTGTCCACAAAAGCCACAACGCTAAGTGAGATGGTTCCAGTCCTCGGAGGTCAGACAGCAGAAGATGTCTGGTTAGTTGATGAACCTCAGCAGGTTTCAAATCCGGTGCTCGTGCCGATAAACTCATGGCAAGCATGCAGTGCCCCTCAGAGACATTGCACAGGTATTTCTGAGTACAGTATTTCACATCCAAGAGCCACTCTGAAAAGCTGTGATGGAAGAGCACCAGCAGACCTTCAGGAGCACTCAGTGGGCGCAGCAACATGGAAATGGACTCCAGAATCTTGTTAAAGTCCTCACTACTCCACCCTTTTATTTGCTTTGTCCAGAGCGCCTGGTGCAGCTCGGAAGGTAACACGGGAGATGGAGAAGCCAGGAGGACATTCAGCAGCGTCTGTACCTGACAGAACTGCCGGCCAGAGAATAGCCGCTGGCACAACCATAAGTAGAGTCCATTCAAGGTGCCGGGGATATGGCGGATCTCGCGAAGGACGACGGCCCCTTCGGAGACGCCATCCAACACTCGCTCCAGGTAGAGGAAGCAGCCGTTGCTCTTTATGTGCAGCTGGTTAAGCATCTCTGCCGTGTCCAGGGTCAGGTGCTGGCGCAGAGCCTCTTCCCTGTCCAGGCGGCACAGGATGTACTGCTGAACGTCGTGGACAATATGAGCCTTGCGCAGGTCGTCCAAACACAGTCTGCGGAAACCTGCGGGAAGAAGAAGAAGATTGTTTACTGAAAGCGTCCACAGGCGGCAGAATGTATAGATGTTCTGTGTGCAGAGGAGATTGCTGTAAGCACATGCAGATATGCAGATAGGACTACATGGATAGGTGTGTATGTGTGTATATAATATATATATATATATATATATATATATATAAAATGGGTGTGTATAGAGGGGGGGGGGCGCTATCTGACAATAGAAGGAATCTGGAATGAAAGGCCATCCCGCAGCGTGGGAAGGTTTGTGATGCTGGGAACGTCAGTGCTTTGAGCAGATGTGGTAGACCCAGGAATACACCTTAGTAGATACCTGTCCAGACCTGTCCTTATTCTCTGCATTACACCAATACCCTGTGCTAGCTACTCGTATAACGGCCTCCGCTAACAGGACCCCGCCCTAACCCACCCTAAGCCTGATTACGCTATTTTTCGGCTGCAGAACACGGTACCTGTCACTGGGGTTCTCCTAACCCTATGGGAGCTGGCAATAATATATAAGGACACAATGATCAACGTACGTCCCGGGACAATCTCTCTACAGACCCACTGACCTGTTCACTGATAATAATAATTAGCCGACTGCTGAAATAGCGCTGTCAGTGGCACTTCCATCATAAATGTAATATCAGGGCCCTTGGCGGTATTTTAGCACTAGGGGGCGCAGTGACTGCTCCAGGACAGAGGACCAGAGCTCACACGCAGTACAGTAGCCGGCCTGCTGCTCTGTACAGGTGGTGTGACAGGCGGCTCTGCCCTCCATGCAGGGCATCAGCTGAACGGGCAGGTCCTATGTGGGAGTATTGGGGGCATTTCTCTGTACCACCTTAATGACACTTATTTCACTTTACTTTAACATTTGTCTTCCTGGAGAAATAAATACAAAGTCACAGGGAGGAAATTGCAGAAAACAATAAAATAAAATAAAATTCTTATGTGAATAAAACATTTGCTCGTGAAGATGAGAATCGCTGGGATGAGCGCACTTTACTCCTTGCTGATGGTGCTGGCTGCCCCTGATACAGACAGTGCTGGACGTTCTTGGGGCAATGGACCCTCATCTGCGGCCCCCAGCACTGTGCCCCAACCTCACCCCCCAGACTTATTCTCTGCTCTCAGACTGCGCGGGAGCAGCCAGCCTGCGACGCCATAACTCAGCCAGAGGAGGAGGATGCAGCGCAGCGTATTCTGTACCCGCTGCTCTCCCTCCTTCCTCTGCAGGCTCCAGCTGGGCATGTGGGGGGGATGTGTGGCATGTGTGGAGCATGTTGGGGGGATGTAGGGGCATTTTGGGGGGATGTGTGGAGACTTGTTGGGCATGTTGGGGGGGGATGTGTGGAGGCGTGTTGGGGGGATATAAGGCATGTGTAGGGCATGTTGGGGGGGATGTGTAGCATGTGTGAAGCATGTTGGGGGGATGTGTGGCATGTGTGAAGCATGTTGGGGGGCATGTGTGGCATGTGTGAAGCATGTTGGGGGCATGTGTGAAGCATGTTGGGGGGATGTGTGGCATGTGTGAAGCATGTTGGGGGATGTGTGGCATGTGTGAAGCATGTAGGGGGGATGTGTGGCATGTGTGAAGCATGTTGGGGGGGCGTGTGTGGCATGTGTGAAGCATGTTGGGGGGATGTGTGGCATGTGTGAAGCAAGTTGGGGGATGTGTGGCATGTGTGAAGCAAGTTGGGGGATGTGTGGCATGTGTGAAGCAAGTTGGGGGATGTGTGGCATGTGTGAAGCATGGTGGGGAATGTGTGAAGCATGTTGGGGGGATGTGTGGAGCATGTTGGGGAATGTGTGGCACGTGTGAAGCATGTTGGCGGATGTGTGGCATGTGTGAACCATGTTGGGGGGGATGTGGGGCATGTGTGAAGCATTTTGGGGGGATGTGTGGCATGTGTGAAGCATGTTGGGGGGATGTGTGGCATGTGTGAAGCATGTTTGGGATGTGTGGCATGTGTGAAGCATGTTGGGGGGATGTGTGAAGCATGTTGGGGATGTGTGGCATGTGAGAAGCATGTTGGGGGGATGTGTGACATGTGTGAAGCATGTTGGGGGGATGTGTGGCATGTTTGAAGCATGTTGGGGGATGTCGGGCAAGTGTGAAGCATGTTGGGGGATGTGTGAAGCATGTCCCCCAATGTGTGAAGCATGTTGGGGATGTGTGGCATGTGAGAAGCATGTTGGGGGATGTGTGGCATGTGTGGGAGGCATGTTGGGGGATGTGTGAAGCATGTTGGGGGGATGTGTGGAGCATGTTGGGGGGATGTGGGGGCATGTGTAGAGCATGTTGGGGGCATGTGTGGAGCATGTTGGGGATCTGTGGAGCATGTTGGGGGATCTGTGGAGCATGTTCGGGGGGTGGAGCATGTTGGGGGGATATGAGGCATGTGTGAAGCAAGTTGGGGGATGTGTGGCATGTTTGAAGCATGTTGGGGGGATGTGTGGCATGTGTGAAGCAAGTTGGGGGATGTGTGGCATGTGTGAAGCATTTTGGGGGGATGTGTGGCATGTGTGAAGCATGGTGGGGAATGTGTGAAGCATGTTGGGGCATGTGTGAAGCATGTTGGGGGGATGTGTGGCACGTGTGAAGCATGTTGGGGGGATGTGTGGCATGTGTGAAGCATTTTTGGGGGATGTGTGAAGCATGTTGGGGGGATGTGTGGCATGTGTGAAGCATGTTTGGGATGTGTGAAGCATGTTGGGGGGATGTGTGAAGCATGTTGGGGATGTGTGGCATGTGTGAACCATGTTGGGGGATGTGGGGCATGTGTGAAGCATTTTGGGGGGATGTGTGGCATTTGTGAAGCATGTTGGGGGGATGTGTGGCATGTGTGAAGCATGTTTGGGATGTGTGGCATGTGTGAAGCATGTTGGGGGGATGTGTGAAGCATGTTGGGGATGTGTGGCATGTGAGAAGCATGTTGGGGGGGATGTGTGGCATGTGTGAAGCATGTTGGGGGCATGTGTGGGAGGCATGTTGGGGGGATGTGTGGCATGTTTGAAGCATGTTGGGGGGATGTGTGGCATGTGTGAAGCATGTTGGGAGATGTGTGAAGCAGGTTGGGTGATGTGTGGCATGTGTAAAGCATGTTGGGGATGTCGGGCATGTGTGAAGCATGTTGGGGGATGTGTGAAGCATGTTGGGGATGTGTTGCATGTGAGAAGCATGTTGGGGGCGATGTGTGGCATGTGTGGGAGGCATGTTGGGGGATGTGTGGCATGTGTGGGAGGCATGTTGGGGGATGTGTGGCATGTGTGAAGCATGTTGGGGGGATGTGTGGAGCATGTTGAGGGGATGTGTGTAGCATGTTGGGGGGATGTGGGGGCATGTGTGGAGCATGTTGGGGATCTGTGGAGCATGTTGGGGGATCTGTGGAGCATGTTCGGGGGGTGGAGCATGTTGGGGGGATATGAGGCATGTGTGGAGCATGTTGGGGGGATGTGGGGAAATTTTCGGGGGATGTGTGGAGACGTGTTGGGCATGTTGGGGGGGGACGTGTGGAGGCGTGTTGGGGGGATATGAGGCATGTGTGGGGCATGTTGGGGATGTGGAAGCGTGTTGGGCTTGTTGGGGGGGATGTGTGGAGGCGTGTTGGGGGGATGTGTGGCATGTGTGAAGCATGTTGGGGGGGCATGTGTGGCATGTGTGAAGCATGTTGGGGGGATGTGTGGCATGTGTGAAGCATGTTGGGGGGATGTGTGGCATGTGTGAAGCATGTTGGGGGATGTGTGGCATGTGTGAAGCATGTTGGGGGCATATGTGGCATGTGTGAAGCATGTTGGGGGCATATGTGGCATGTGTGAAGCATGTTGGGGGGATGGGTGGCATGTGTGAAGCATGTTGGGGGATGTGTGAAGCATGTTGGGGGATGTGTGGCATGTGTGAAGCATGGTGGGGAATGTGTGGCATGTGTGAAGCATGTTGGGGGGATGTGTGGAGCATGTTGGGGAATGTGTGGTACGTGTGAAGCTTGTTGGGGGGATGTGTGGCATGTGAAGCATTTTTGGGGGATGTGTGGCATGTGTGAAGCATGTTGGGGGGATGTGTGGCATGTGTGAAGCATGTTGGGGGATGAGTGGCATGTGTGAAGCATGTTGGGGGGATGTGTGGAGCATGTTGGGGAATGTGTGGCACGTGTGAAGAATGTTGGGGGGATGTGTGGCATGTGTGAAGCATTTTTGGGGGATGTGTGGCATGTGTGAAGCATGTTGGGGGGATGTGTGGCATGTGTGAAGCATGTTGGGGGGCATGTGTGGCATGTGTGAAGCATGTTGGGGGCATGTGTGAAGCATGTTGGGGGGATGTGTGGCATGTGTGAAGCATGTTGGGGGATGTGTGGCATGTGTGAAGCATGTTGGGGGATGTGTGGCATGTGTGAAGCATGTTGGGGGGATGTGTGGCATGTGTGAAGCATGTTGGGGGATGTGTGGCATGTGTGAAGCATGTAGGGGGGATGTGTGGCATGTGTGAAGCATGTTGGGGGGGCATGTGTGGCATGTGTGAAGCATGTTGGGGGGATGTGTGGCATGTGTGAAGCAAGTTGGGGGTTGTGTGGCATGTGTGAAGCAAGTTGGGGGATGTGTGGCATGTGTGAAGCATTTTGGGGGGATGTGTGGCATGTGTGAAGCATGGTGGGGAATGTGTGAAGGATGTGTGGCATGTGTGAAGCATGTTGGGGGGATGTGTGGAGCATGTTGGGGAATGTGTGGCACGTATGAAGCATGTTGGGGGATGTGTGGCATGTGTGAACCATGTTGGGGGGGATGTGGGGCATGTGTGAAGCATTTTGGGGGGATGTGTGAAGCATGTTTGGGATGTGTGGCATGTGTGAAGCATGTTGGGGGGATGTGTGAAGCATGTTGGGGATGTGTGGCATGTGAGAAGCATGTTGGGGGGATGTGTGGCATGTGTGAAGCATGTTGGGGGGATGTGTGGCATGTTTGAAGCATGTTGGGGGGATGTGTGGCAAGTGTGAAGCATGTTGGGGGATGTGTGAAGCATGTCCCCCAATGTGTGAAGCATGTTGGGGATGTGTGGCATGTGAGAAGCATGTTGGGGGCAATGTGTGGGAGGCATGTTGGGGGATGTGTGGCATGTGTGGGAGGCATGTTGGGGGATGTGTGAAGCATGTTGGGGGGATGTGTGGAGCATGTTGAGGGGATGTGTGGAGCATGTTGGGGGGATGTGGGGGCATGTGTAGAGCATGTTGGGGGCATGTGTGGAGCATGTTGGGGATCTGTGGAGCATGTTGGGGGATCTGTGGAGCATGTTCGGGGGGTGGAGCATGTTGGGGGGATATGAGGCATGTGTGAAGCAAGTTGGGGGATGTGTGGCATGTTTGAAGCATGTTGGGGGGATGTGTGGCATGTGTGAAGCAAGTTGGGGGATGTGTGGCATGTGTGAAGCATTTTGGGGGGATGTGTGGCATGTGTGAAGCATGGTGGGGAATGTGTGAAGCATATTGGGGCATGTGAAGCATGTTGGGGGGATGTGTGGCATGTGTGAAGCATGTTGGGGGGATGTGTGGCATGTGTGAAGCATGTTTGGGATGTGTGGCATGTGTGAAGCATGTTAGGGGGATGTGTGAAGCATGTTGGGGATGTGTGGCATGTGAGAAGCATGTTGGGGGGGATGTGTGAAGCATGTTGGGGGCATGTGTGGGAGGCATGTTGGGGGGATGTGTGGCATGTTTGAAGCATGTTGGGGGGATGTGTGGCATGTGTGAAGCATGTTGGGAGATGTGTGAAGCAGGTTGGGTGATGTGTGGCATGTGTAAAGCATGTTGGGGATGTCGGGCATGTGTGAAGCATGTTGGGGGATGTGTGAAGCATGTTGGGGATGTGTTGCATGTGAGAAGCATGTTGGGGGCGATGTGTGGCATGTGTGGGAGGCATGTTGGGGGATGTGTGGCATGTGTGGGAGGCATGTTGGGGGATGTGTGGCATGTGTGAAGCATGTTGGGGGGATGTGTGGAGCATGTTGAGGGGATGTGTGTAGCATGTTGGGGGGATGTGGGGGCATGTGTGGAGCATGTTGGGGATCTGTGGAGCATGTTGGGGGATCTGTGGAGCATGTTCGGGGGGTGGAGCATGTTGGGGGGATATGAGGCATGTGTGGAGCATGTTGGGGGGATGTGGGGACATTTTGGGGGGGATGTGTGGAAACATGTTGGGGGGGGACGTGTGGAGGCGTGTTGGGGGGATATGAGGCATGTGTGGGGCATGTTGGGGATGTGGAAGCGTGTTGGGCTTGTTGGGGGGGATGTGTGGAGGCGTGTTGGGGGGATGTGTGGCATGTGTGAAGCATGTTGGGGGGATGTGTGGCATGTGTGAAGCATGTTGGGGGGATGTGTGGCATGTGTGAAGCATGTTGGGGGATGTGTGGCATGTGTGAAGCATGTTGGGGGCATATGTGGCATGTGTGAAGCATGTTGGGGGCATATGTGGCATGTGTGAAGCATGTTGGGGGGATGGGTGGCATGTGTGAAGCATGTTGGGGGATGTGTGAAGCATGTTGGGGGATGTGTGGCATGTGTGAAGCATGGTGGGGAATGTGTGGCATGTGTGAAGCATGTTGGGGGGATGTGTGAAGCATGTTGGGGGGATGTGTGGAGCATGTTGAGGGGATGTGTGTAGCATGTTGGGGGGATGTGGGGGCATGTGTGGAGCATGTTGGGGATCTGTGGAGCATGTTGGGGGATCTGTGGAGCATGTTCGGGGGGTGGAGCATGTTGGGGGGATATGAGGCATGTGTGGAGCATGTTGGGGGGGATGTGGGGACATTTTGGGGGGATGTGTGGCATGTGAAGCATTTTTGGGGGATGTGTGGCATGTGTGAAGCATGTTGGGGGGATGTGTGGCATGTGTGAAGCATGTTGGGGGGATGTGTGGCATGTGTGAAGCATGTTGGGGGGATGTGTGGAGCATGTTGGGGAATGTGTGGCACGTGTGAAGAATGTTGGGGGGATGTGTGGCATGTGTGAAGCATTTTTGGGGGATGTGTGGCATGTGTGAAGCATGTTGGGGGGATGTGTGGCATGTGTGAAGCATGTTGGGGGGGATGTGTGGCATGTGTGAAGATTGTTGGGGATGTGTGGCATGTGAGAAGCATGTTGGGGGGGATGTGTGGCATGTGTGAAGCATGTTGGGGGGATGTGTGGCATGTGTGGGAGGCATGTTGGGGGGATGTGTGGCATGTTTGAAGCATGTTGGGGGGATGTGTGGCATGTGTGAAGCATGTTGGGAGATGTGTGAAGCAGGTTGGGTGATGTGTGGCATGTGTAAAGCATGTTGGGGATGTCGGGCATGTGTGAAGCATGTTGGGGGATGTGTGAAGCATGTTGGGGATGTGTTGCATGTGAGAAGCATGTTGGGGGCGATGTGTGGGAGGCATGTTGGGGGATGTGTGGCATGTGTGGGAGGCATGTTGGGGGATGTGTGGCATGTGTGAAGCATGTTGGGGGGATGTGTGGAGCATGTTGAGGGGATGTGTGTAGCATGTTGGGGGGATGTGGGGGCATGTGTGGAGCATGTTGGGGGATCTGTGGAGCATGTTCGGGGGGTGGAGCATGTTGGGGGGATATGAGGCATGTGTGGAGCATGTTGGGGGGATGTGGGGACATTTTGGGGGGATGTGTGGAGACGTGTTGGGCATGTTGGGGGGGACGTGTGGAGGCGTGTTGGGGGGATATGAGGCATGTGTGGGGCATGTTGGGGGGGATGTGGAAGCGTGTTGGGCTTGATGGGGGGGATGTGTGGAGGCGTGTTGGGGGGATGTGTGGCATGTGTGAAGCATGTTGGGGGGACATGTGTGAAGCATGTTGGGGGGATGTGTGGCATGTGTGAAGCATGTTGGGGGGATGTGTGGCATGTGTGAAGCATGTTGGGGATGTGTAGCATGTGTGAAGCATGTTGGGGGATGTGTGGCATGTGTGAAGCATGTTGGGGGGATGTGTGGAGCATGTTGGGGAATGTGTGGCACGTGTGAAGCATGTTGTGGGATGTGTGGCATGTGTGAACCATGTTGGGGGGGATGTGGGGCATGTGTGAAGCATTTTGGGGGGATGTGTGGCATGTGTGAAGCATGTTGGGGGGATGTGTGGCATGTGTGAAGCATGTTTGGGATGTGTGGCATGTGTGAAGCATGTTGGGGGGATGTGTGAAGCATGTTGGGGGATGTGTGGCATGTGTGAAGCATGTTGGGGGATGTGTGGCATGTGTGAAGCATTTTGGGGGGATGTGTGGCATGTGTGGGAGGCATGTTGGGGGGATGTGTTGCATGTTTGAAGCATGTTGGGGGGATGTGTGTCATGTGTGAAGCATGTTGGGAGATGTGTGAAGCATGTTGGGTGATGTGTGGCATGTGTAAAGCATGTTGGGGGATGTCGGGCATGTGTGAAGCATGTTGGGGCATGTGTGAAGCATGTTGGGGGATGTGTGGCACGTGTGAAGCATGTTGGGGGGATGTGTTGAGCATGTTGGGGAATGTGTGGCACACAAGTTGGGGGGATGTGTGGCATGTGTGAAGCATTTTGGGGGGATGTGTGGCATGTGTGAAGCATGTTGGGGGGATGTGTGGCATGTGTGAAGCATGTTGGGGGGATGTGTGGCATGTGTGAAGCATGTTGGGGATGTGTAGCATGTGTGAAGCATGTTGGGGGATGTGTGGCATGTGTGAAGCATGTTGGGGGGATGTGTGGAGCATGTTGGGGAATGTGTGGCACGAGTGAAGCATGTTGTGGGATGTGTGGCATGTGTGAACCATGTTGGGGGGGATGTGGGGCATGTGTGAAGCATTTTGGGGGGATGTGTGGCATGTGTGAAGCATGTTGGGGGGATGTGTGGCATGTGTGAAGCATGTTTGGGATGTGTGGCATGTGTGAAGCATGTTGGGGGGATGTGTGAAGCATGTTGGGGGATGTGTGTCATGTGTGAAGCATGTTGGGGGATGTGTGGCATGTGTGAAGCATTTTGGGGGGATGTGTGGCATGTGTGGGAGGCATGTTGGGGGGATGTGTGGCATGTTTGAAGCATGTTGGGGGGATGTGTGTCATGTGTGAAGCATGTTGGGAGATGTGTGAAGCATGTTGGGTGATGTGTGGCATGTGTAAAGCATGTTGGGGGATGTCGGACATGTGTGAAGCATGTTGGGGATGTGTTGCATGTGAGAAGCATGTTGGGGGCGATGTGTGGCATGTGTGGGAGGCATGTTGGGGGATGTGTGGCATGTGTGAAGCAGGTTGGGTGATGTGTGGCATGTGTAAAGCATGTTGGGGATGTCGGGCATGTGTGAAGCATGTTGGGGGATGTGTGAAGCATGTTGGGGATGTGTTGCATGTGAGAAGCATGTTGGGGGCGATGTGTGGCATGTGTGGGAGGCATGTTGGGGGATGTGTGGCATGTGTGGGAGGCATGTTGGGGGATGTGTGGCATGTGTGAAGCATGTTGGGGGGATGTGTGGAGCATGTTGAGGGGATGTGTGTAGCATGTTGGGGGGATGTGGGGGCATGTGTGGAGCATGTTGGGGATCTGTGGAGCATGTTGGGGGATCTGTGGAGCATGTTCGGGGGGTGGAGCATGTTGGGGGGATATGAGGCATGTGTGGAGCATGTTGGGGGGATGTGGGGACATTTTGGGGGGATGTGTGACGTGTGGAGGCGTGTTGGGGGGATATGAGGCATGTGTGGGGCATGTTGGGGATGTGGAAGCGTGTTGGGCTTGTTGGGGGGGATGTGTGGAGGCGTGTTGGGGGGATGTGTGGCATGTGTGAAGCATGTTGGGGGGATGTGTGGCATGTGTGAAGCATGTTGGGGGATGTGTGGCATGTGTGAAGCATGTTGGGGGATGTGTGGCATGTGTGAAGCATGTTGGGGGCATATGTGGCATGTGTGAAGCATGTTGGGGGCATATGTGGCATGTGTGAAGCATGTTGGGGGGATGGGTGGCATGTGTGAAGCATGTTGGGGGATGTGTGAAGCATGTTGGGGGATGTGTGGCATGTGTGAAGCATGGTGGGGAATGTGTGGCATGTGTGAAGCATGTTGGGGGGATGTGTGGAGCATGTTGAGGGGATGTGTGTAGCATGTTGGGGGGATGTGGGGGCATGTGTGGAGCATGTTGGGGATCTGTGGAGCATGTTGGGGGATCTGTGGAGCATGTTGGGGGGGTGGAGCATGTTGGGGGGATATGAGGCATGTGTGGAGCATGTTGGGGGGATGTGGGGACATTTTGGGGGGATGTGTGGCATGTGAAGCATTTTTGGGGGATGTGTGGCATGTGTGAAGCATGTTGGGGGGATGTGTGGCATGTGTGAAGCATGTTGGGGGGATGTGTGGAGCATGTTGGGGAATGTGTGGCACGTGTGAAGAATGTTGGGGGGATGTGTGGCATGTGTGAAGCATTTTTGGGGGATGTGTGGCATGTGTGAAGCATGTTGGGGGGATGTGTGGCATGTGTGAAGCATGTTGGGGGGGATGTGTGGCATGTGTGAAGATTGTTGGGGATGTGTGGCATGTGAGAAGCATGTTGGGGGGATGTGTGGCATGTGTGAAGCATTTTTGGGGGATGTGTGGCATGTGTGAAGCATGTTGGGGGGATGTGTGGCATGTGTGAAGCATGTTGGGGGGGATGTGTGGCATGTGTGAAGATTGTTGGGGATGTGTGGCATGTGAGAAGCATGTTGGGGGGATGTGTGGCATGTGTGAAGCATGTTGGGGGGATGTGTGGCATGTGTGGGAGGCATGTTGGGGGGATGTGTGGCATGTTTGAAGCATGTTGGGGGGATGTGTGGCATGTGTGAAGCATGTTGGGAGATGTGTGAAGCAGGTTGGGTGATGTGTGGCATGTGTAAAGCATGTTGGGGATGTCGGGCATGTGTGAAGCATGTTGGGGGATGTGTGAAGCATGTTGGGGATGTGTTGCATGTGAGAAGCATGTTGGGGGCGATGTGTGGCATGTGTGGGAGGCATGTTGGGGGATGTGTGGCATGTGTGGGAGGCATGTTGGGGGATGTGTGGCATGTGTGAAGCATGTTGGGGGGATGTGTGGAGCATGTTGAGGGGATGTGTGTAGCATGTTGGGGGGATGTGGGGGCATGTGTGGAGCATGTTGGGGATCTGTGAAGCATGTTGGGGGATCTGTGGAGCATGTTCGGGGGGTGGAGCATGTTGGGGGGATATGAGGCATGTGTGGAGCATGTTGGGGGGATGTGGGGACATTTTGGGGGGATGTGTGGAGACGTGTTGGGCATGTTGGGGGGGACGTGTGGAGGCGTGTTGGGGGGATATGAGGCATGTGTGGGGCATGTTGGGGGGGATGTGGAAGCGTGTTGGGCTTGATGGGGGGGATGTGTGGAGGCGTGATGGGGGGATGTGTGGCATGTGTGAAGCATGTTGGGGGGACATGTGTGGCATGTGTGAAGCATGTTGGGGGGATGTGTGGCATGTGTGAAGCATTTTGGGGGGATGTGTGGCATGTGTGAAGAATGTTGGGGGATGTGTGGCATGTGTGAAGCATGTTGGGGGATGTGTGGCATGTGTGAAGCATGTTGGGGGCATATGTGGCATGTGTGAAGCATGTTGGGGGCATATGTGGCATGTGTGAAGCATGTTGGGGGGATGTGTGGCATGTGTGAAGCATGTTGGGGGGATGTGTGGAGCATGTTGAGGGGATGTGTGTAGCATGTTGGGGGCATGTGTGGAGCATGTTGGGGATCTGTGGAGCATGTTGGGGGATCTGTGGAGCATGTTCGGGGGGTGGAGCATGTTGGGGGGATATGAGGCATGTGTGGAGCATGTTGGGGGGATGTGGGGACATTTTGGGGGGATGTGTGGAGACATGTTGGGGGGGGACGTGTGGAGGCGTGTTGGGGGGATATGAGGCATGTGTGGGGCATGTTGGGGATGTGGAAGCGTGTTGGGCTTGTTGGGGGGGATGTGTGGAGGCGTGTTGGGGGGATGTGTGGCATGTGTGAAGCATGTTGGGGGGGATGTGTGGCATGTGTGAGGCATGTTGGGGGGATGTGTGGCATGTGTGAAGCATGTTGGGGGATGTGTGGCATGTGTGAAGCATGTTGGGGGCATATGTGGCATGTGTGAAGCATGTTGGGAGGATGGGTGGCATGTGTGAAGCATGTTGGGGGATGTGTGAAGCATGTTGGGGGATGTGTGGCATGTGTGAAGCATGGTGGGGAATGTGTGGCATGTGTGAAGCATGTTGGGGGGATGTGTGAAGCATGTTGGGGGGATGTGTGGAGCATGTTGAGGGGATGTGTGTAGCATGTTGGGGGGATGTGGGGGCATGTGTGGAGCATGTTGGGGATCTGTGGAGCATGTTGGGGGATCTGTGGAGCATGTTCGGGGGGTGGTACATGTTGGGGGGATATGAGGCATGTGTGGAGCATGTTGGGGGGATGTGGGGACATTTTGGGGGGATGTGTGGCATGTGAAGCATTTTTGGGGGATGTGTGGCATGTGTGAAGCATGTTGGGGGGATGTGTGGCATGTGTGAAGCATGTTGGGGGATGTGTGGCATGTGTGAAGCATGTTGGGGGGATGTGTGGAGCATGTTGGGGAATGTGTGGCACGTGTGAAGAATGTTGGGGGGATGTATGGCATGTGTGAAGCATTTTTGGGGGATGTGTGGCATGTGTGAAGCATGTTGGGGGGATGTGTGGCATGTGTGAAGCATGTTGGGGGGATGTGTGGCATGTGTGAAGATTGTTGGGGATGTGTGGCATGTGAGAAGCATGTTGGGGGGGATGTGTGGCATGTGTGAAGCATGTTGGGGGGATGTGTGGCATGTGTGGGAGGCATGTTGGGGGGATGTGTGGCATGTTTGAAGCATGTTGGGGGGATGTGTGGCATGTGTGAAGCATGTTGGGAGATGTGTGAAGCAGGTTGGGTGATGTGTGGCATGTGTAAAGCATGTTGGGGATGTCGGGCATGTGTGAAGCATGTTGGGGGATGTGTGAAGCATGTTGGGGATGTGTTGCATGTGAGAAGCATGTTGGGGGCGATGTGTGGGAGGCATGTTGGGGGATGTGTGGCATGTGTGGGAGGCATGTTGGGGGATGTGTGGCATGTGTGGGAGGCATGTTGGGGGATGTGTGGCATGTGTGGGAGGCATGTTGGGGGATGTGTGGCATGTGTGAAGCATGATGGGGGGATGTGTGGAGCATGTTGAGGGGATGTGTGTAGCATGTTGGGGGGATGTGGGGGCATGTGTGGAGCATGTTGGGGATCTGTGGAGCATGTTGGGGGATCTGTGGAGCATGTTCGGGGGGTGGAGCATGTTGGGGGGATATGAGGCATGTGTGGAGCATGTTGGGGGGATGTGGGGACATTTTGGGGGGATGTGTGGAGACGTGTTGGGCATGTTGGGGGGGACGTGTGGAGGCGTGTTGGGGGGATATGAGGCATGTGTGGGGCATGTTGGGGGGGATGTGGAAGCGTGTTGGGCTTGAAGGGGGGGATGTGTGGAGGCGTGTTGGGGGGATGTGTGGCATGTGTGAAGCATGTTGGGGGGACATGTGTGGCATGTGTGAAGCATGTTGGTGGGATGTGTGGCATGTGTGAAGCATGTTGGGGGGATGTGTGGCATGTGTGAAGCATGTTGGGGGATGTGTGGCATGTGTGAAGCATGTTGGGGGATGTGTGGCATGTGTGAAGCATGTTGGGGGCATATGTGGCATGTGTGAAGCATGTTGGGGGCATATGTGGCATGTGTGAAGCATGTTGGGGGGATGGGTGGCATGTGTGAAGCATGTTGGGGGATGTGTGGCATGTGTGAAGCATGTTGGGGGATGTGTGGCATGTGTGAAGCATTTTGGGGGGATGTGTGAAGCATGGTGGGGAATGTGTGGCATGTGTGAAGCATGTTGGGGGGATGTGTGGAGCATGTTGGGGAATGTGTGGTACGTGTGAAGCTTGTTGGGGGGATGTGTGGCATGTGAAGCATTTTTGGGGGATGTGTGGCATGTGTGAAGCATGTTGGGGGATGTGTGGCATGTGTGAAGCATGTTGGGGGGATGTGTGGAGCATGTTGGGGAATGTGTGGCACACATGTTGGGGGGATGTGTGGCATGTGTGAAGCATTTTTGGGGGATGTGTGGCATGTGTGAAGCATGTTGGGGGGATGTGTGGCATGTGTGAAGCATGTTGGGGGGATGTGTGGCATGTGTGAAGCCGTTTGGGGATGTGTAGCATGTGTGAAGCATGTTGGGGGATGTGTGGCATGTGTGAAGCATGTTGGGGGGATGTGTGGAGCATGTTGGGGAATGTGTGGCACGTGTGAAGCATGTTGTGGGATGTGTGGCATGTGTGAACCATGTTGGGGGGGATGTGGGGCATGTGTGAAGCATTTTGGGGGGATGTGTGGCATGTGTGAAGCATGTTGGGGGATGTGTGGCATGTGTGAAGCATGTTTGGGATGTGTGGCATGTGTGAAGCATGTTGGGGGGATGTGTGAAGCATGTTGGGGGATGTGTGAAGCATGTTGGGGGATGTGTGGCATGTGTGAAGCATTTTGGGGGGATGTGTGGCATGTGTGGGAGGCATGTTGGGGGGATGTGTTGCATGTTTGAAGCATGTTGGGGGGATGTGTGTCATGTGTGAAGCATGTTGGGAGATGTGTGAAGCATGTTGGGTGATGTGTGGCATGTGTAAAGCATGTTGGGGGATGTCGGGCATGTGTGAAGCATGTTGGGGCATGTGTGAAGCATGTTGGGGGATGTGTGGCATGTGTGAAGCATGTTGGGGGGATGTGTGGAGCATGTTGGGGAATGTGTGGCACACAAGTTGGGGGGATGTGTGGCATGTGTGAAGCATTTTGGGGGGATGTGTGGCATGTGTGAAGCATGTTGGGGGGATGTGTGGCATGTGTGAAGCATGTTGGGGGATGTGTGGCATGTGTGAAGCATGTTGGGGATGTGTAGCATGTGTGAAGCATGTTGGGGGATGTGTGGCATGTGTGAAGCATGTTGGGGGGATGTGTGGAGCATGTTGGGGAATGTGTGGCACGTGTGAAGCATGTTGTGGGATGTGTGGCATGTGTGAACCATGTTGGGGGGGATGTGGGGCATGTGTGAAGCATTTTGGGGGGATGTGTGGCATGTGTGAAGCATGTTGGGGGGATGTGTGGCATGTGTGAAGCATGTTTGGGATGTGTGGCATGTGTGAAGCATGTTGGGGGGATGTGTGAAGCATGTTGGGGGATGGGTGTCATGTGTGAAGCATGTTGGGGGATGTGTGGCATGTGTGAAGCATTTTGGGGGGATGTGTGGCATGTGTGGGAGGCATGTTGGGGGGATGTGTGGCATGTTTGAAGCATGTTGGGGGGATGTGTCATGTGTGAAGCATGTTGGGAGATGTGTGAAGCATGTTGGGTGATGTGTGGCATGTGTAAAGCATGTTGGGGGATGTCGGACATGTGTGAAGCATGTTGGGGATGTGTTGCATGTGAGAAGCATGTTGGGGGCGATGTGTGGCATGTGTGGGAGGCATGTTGGGGGATGTGTGGCATGTGTGGGAGGCATGTTGGGGGATGTGTGAAGCATGTTGGGGGATGTGTGGCATGTGTGAAGCATGTTGGGGGGATGTGTGGAGCATGTTGGGGAATGTGTGGCACGTGTGAAGCATGTTGGGGGGATGTGTGGCATGTGTGAAGCATTTTTGGGGGATGTGTGGCATGTGTGAACCATGTTGGGGGATGTGGGGCATGTGTGAAGCATTTTGGGGGGATGTGTGAAGCATGTTGGGGATGTGTGGCATGTGAGAAGCATGTTGGGGGGATGTGTGGCATGTGTGAAGCATGTTGGGGGGGATGTGTGGCATGTGTGAAGCATGTTGGGGGGATGTGTGGCATGTGTGGGAGGCATGTTGGGGGGATGTGTGGCATGTGTGAAGCATGTTGGGAGATGTGTGCAGCATGTTGGGTGATGTGTGGCATGTGTAAAGTATGTTGGGGGATGTCAGGCATGTGTGAAGCATGTTGGGGATGTGTGGCATGTGAGAAGCATGTTGGGGGCGATGTGTGGGAGGTATGTTGGGGGATGTGTGGCATGTGTGGGAGGCATGTTGGGGGATGTGTGGCATGTGCGAAGCATGTTGGGGGGATGTGTGGAGCATGTGTAGCATGTTGGGGGCATGTGTGGAGCATGTTGGGGATCTGTGGAGCATGTTCGTGGGGTGGAGCATGTTGGGGGGATATGAGGCATGTGTGGAGCATGTTGGGGGGATGTGGGGGCATTTTGGGTGGATGTGTGGAGACGTGTTGGGCATGTTGGGGGGGGATGTGTGGAGGCGTGTTGGGGGGATATGAGGCATGTGTGGGGCATGTTGGGGGGGCATGTGTGGCATGTGTGAAGCATGTTGAGGGCATGTGTGGCATGTGTGAAGCATGTTGGGGGGATGTGTGGCATGTGTGAAGCATGTTGGGGGATGTGTGGCATGTGTGAAGCATGTTGGGGGAATATGTGGCATGTGTGAAGCATGTTGGGGGCATATGTGGCATGTGTGAAGCATGTTGGGGGGATGGGTGGCATGTGTGAAGCATGTTGGGGGATGTGTGGCATGTGTGAAGCATGTTGGGGGGATGTGTGGAGCATGTTGGGAGATGTGTGAAGCATGTTGGGAGATGTGTGCAGCATGTTGGGTGATGTGTGGCATGTGTAAAGCATGTTGGGGGATGTCGGGCATGTGTGAAGCATGTTGGGGGATGTGTGAAGCATGTTGGGGATGTGTGGCATGTGAGAAGCATGTTGGGGGCGATGTGTGGCATGTGTGGGAGGCATGTTGGGGGATGTGTGGCATGTGTAAAGCATGTTGGGGGATGTCGGGCATGTGTGAAGCATGTTGGGGCATGTGTGAAGCATGTTGGGGGATGTGTGGCATGTGTGAAGCATGTTGGGGGGATGTGTGGAGCATGTTGGGGAATGTGTGGCACACAAGTTGGGGGGATGTGTGGCATGTGTGAAGCATTTTGGGGGGATGTGTGGCATGTGTGAAGCATGTTGGGGGGATGTGTGGCATGTGTGAAGCATGTTGGGGGGATGTGTGGCATGTGTGAAGCATGTTGGGGATGTGTAGCATGTGTGAAGCATGTTGGGGGATGTGTGGCATGTGTGAAGCATGTTGGGGGGATGTGTGGAGCATGTTGGGGAATGTGTGGCACGTGTGAAGCATGTTGTGGGATGTGTGGCATGTGTGAACCATGTTGGGGGGGATGTGGGGCATGTGTGAAGCATTTTGGGGGGATGTGTGGCATGTGTGAAGCATGTTGGGGGGATGTGTGGCATGTGTGAAGCATGTTTGGGATGTGTGGCATGTGTGAAGCATGTTGGGGGGATGTGTGAAGCATGTTGGGGGATGGGTGTCATGTGTGAAGCATGTTGGGGGATGTGTGGCATGTGTGAAGCATTTTGGGGGGATGTGTGGCATGTGTGGGAGGCATGTTGGGGGGATGTGTGGCATGTTTGAAGCATGTTGGGGGGATGTGTCATGTGTGAAGCATGTTGGGAGATGTGTGAAGCATGTTGGGTGATGTGTGGCATGTGTAAAGCATGTTGGGGGATGTCGGACATGTGTGAAGCATGTTGGGGATGTGTTGCATGTGAGAAGCATGTTGGGGGCGATGTGTGGCATGTGTGGGAGGCATGTTGGGGGATGTGTGGCATGTGTGGGAGGCATGTTGGGGGATGTGTGAAGCATGTTGGGGGATGTGTGGCATGTGTGAAGCATGTTGGGGGGATGTGTGGAGCATGTTGGGGAATGTGTGGCACGTGTGAAGCATGTTGGGGGGATGTGTGGCATGTGTGAAGCATTTTTGGGGGATGTGTGGCATGTGTGAACCATGTTGGGGGATGTGGGGCATGTGTGAAGCATTTTGGGGGGATGTGTGAAGCATGTTGGGGATGTGTGGCATGTGAGAAGCATGTTGGGGGGATGTGTGGCATGTGTGAAGCATGTTGGGGGGGATGTGTGGCATGTGTGAAGCATGTTGGGGGGATGTGTGGCATGTGTGGGAGGCATGTTGGGGGGATGTGTGGCATGTGTGAAGCATGTTGGGAGATGTGTGCAGCATGTTGGGTGATGTGTGGCATGTGTAAAGTATGTTGGGGGATGTCAGGCATGTGTGAAGCATGTTGGGGATGTGTGGCATGTGAGAAGCATGTTGGGGGCGATGTGTGGGAGGTATGTTGGGGGATGTGTGGCATGTGTGGGAGGCATGTTGGGGGATGTGTGGCATGTGCGAAGCATGTTGGGGGGATGTGTGGAGCATGTTGGGGGGATGTGTGGAGCATGTGTAGCATGTTGGGGGCATGTGTGGAGCATGTTGGGGATCTGTGGAGCATGTTCGTGGGGTGGAGCATGTTGGGGGGATATGAGGCATGTGTGGAGCATGTTGGGGGGATGTGGGGGCATTTTGGGTGGATGTGTGGAGACGTGTTGGGCATGTTGGGGGGGGATGTGTGGAGGCGTGTTGGGGGGATATGAGGCATGTGTGGGGCATGTTGGGGGGGCATGTGTGGCATGTGTGAAGCATGTTGAGGGCATGTGTGGCATGTGTGAAGCATGTTGGGGGGATGTGTGGCATGTGTGAAGCATGTTGGGGGATGTGTGGCATGTGTGAAGCATGTTGGGGGAATATGTGGCATGTGTGAAGCATGTTGGGGGCATATGTGGCATGTGTGAAGCATGTTGGGGGGATGGGTGGCATGTGTGAAGCATGTTGGGGGATGTGTGGAGCATGTTGGGAGATGTGTGAAGCATGTTGGGAGATGTGTGCAGCATGTTGGGTGATGTGTGGCATGTGTAAAGCATGTTGGGCGATGTCGGGCATGTGTGAAGCATGTTGGGGGATGTGTGAAGCATGTTGGGGATGTGTGGCATGTGAGAAGCATGTTGGGGGCGATGTGTGGCATGTGTGGGAGGCATGTTGGGGGATGTGTGGCATGTGTGGGAGGCATGTTGGGGGATGTGTGGCATGTGTGAAGCATGTTGGGGGATGTGTGGAGCATGTTGAGGGGATGTGTGGAGCATGTTGGGGGGATGTGGGGGCATGTGTAGAGCATGTTGGGGGCATGTGTGGAGCATGTTGGGGATCTGTGGAGCATGTTCGGGGGGTGGAGCATGTTGGGGGGATATGAGGCATGTGTGGAGAATGTTGGGGGGATGTGGGGGCATTTTGGGTGGATGTGTGGAGACGTGTTGGGTATGTTGGGGGGGGATGTGTGGAGGCGTGTTGCGGGGATATGAGGCATGTGAGGGGCATGTTGGGGGGGATGTGTGGAAGCGTGTTGGGTTTGTTGGGGGGGATGTGTGGAGGCGTGTTGGGGGGATGTGTGGCATGTGTGAAGCATGTTGGGTGGGCATGTGTGGCATGTGTGAAGCATGTTGGGGGGATGTGTGGCATGTGTGAAGCATGTTGGGGGATGTGTGGCATGTGTGAAGCATGTTGGGGGAATATGTGGCATGTGTGAAGCATGTTGGGGGTATATGTGGCATGTGTGAAGCATGTTGGGGGGATGGGTGGCATGTGTGTGGCATGTGTGAAGTATGTTGGGGAATGTGTGGCACGTGTGAAGCATGTTGGGGGATGTGTGGCATGTGTGAACCATGTTGGGGGGGATTTGGGGCATGTGTGAAGCATTTTGGGGGGATATGTGGCATGTGTGAAGCATGTTGGGGGGATGTGTGGCATGTGTGAAGCATGTTTGGGATGTGTGGCATGTGTGAAGCATGTTGGGGTGATGTGTGAAGCATGTTGGGGATGTGTGGCATGTGAGAAGCATGTTGGGGGGGATGGGGGGGATGTGTGAAGCATGTTGGGGGGATTTGTGGCATGTGTGGGAGGCATGTTGGGGGGGATGTGTGGCATGTGTGAAGCATGTTGGGAGATGTGTGAAGCATGTTGCGTGATGTGTGGCATGTGTAAAGCATGTTGGGGGATGTCGGGCATGTGTGAAGCATGTTGTGGCATGTGAGAAGCATGTTGGGGGGGATGTGTGGCATGTGTGAAGCATGTTGGGGGGATTTGTGGCATGTGTGGGAGGCATGTTGGGGGGGATGTGTGGCATGTGTGAAGCATGTTGGGAGATGTGTGAAGCATGTTGGGTGATGTGTGGCATGTGTAAAGCATGTTGGGGGATGTCGGGCATGTGTGAAGCATGTTGGGGGATGTGTGAAGCATGTTGGGGATGTGATGCATGTGAGAAGCATGTTGAGGGCGATGTGTGGCATGTGTGGGAGGCATGTTGGGGGATGTGTGGCATGTGTGGGAGTCATGTTGGGGGATGTGTGGCATGTGTGAAGCATGTTGGGGGATCTGTGGAGCATGTTGAGGGGATGTGTGGAGCATGTGTAGAGCATTTTGGGGGCATGTGTGGAGCATGCTGGGGATCTGTGGAGCATGTTGGGGGAATCTGTGGAGCATGTTCGGGGGGCGGAGCATGTTGGGGGGATATGAGGCATGTGTGAAGCATGTTGGGGGGATGTGTGGCATGTGTGAAGCATTTTGGGGGGATGTGTGGCATGTGTGAAGCATGGTGGGGAATGTGTGAAGCATGATGGGGGATGTGTGGCATGTGTGAAGCATGTTGGGGGGATGTGTGGAGCATGTTGGGGAATGTGTGGCACGTGTGAAGCATGTTGGGGGGATGTGTGGCATGTGTGAAGCATTTTTGGGGGATGTGTGGCATGTGTGAACCATGTTGGGGGATGTGGGGCATGTGTGAAGCATTTTGGGGGGATGGGTGGCATGTGTGAAGCATGTTGGGGGGATGTGTGGCATTAGTGAAGCATGTTGGGGGGATGTGTGGCATGTGTGAAGCATGTTTGGGATGTGTGGCATGTGTGATGCATGTTGGGGGGATGTGTGAAGCATGTTGGGGATGTGTGGCATGTGAGAAGCATGTTGGGGGGGATGTGTGGCATGTGTGAAGCATGTTGGGGGGGATGTGTGGCATGTGTGAAGCATGTTGGGGGGATGTGTGGCATGTGTGGGAGGCATGTTGGGGGGATGTGTGGCATGTGTGAAGCATGTTGGGAGATGTGTGCAGCATGTTGGGTGATGTGTGGCATGTGTAAAGCATGTTGGGGGATGTCGGGCATGTGTGAAGCATGTTGGGGGATGTGTGAAGCATGTTGGGGATGTGTGGCATGTGAGAAGCATGTTGGGGGCGATGTGTGGCATGTGTGGGAGGCATGTTGGGGAATGTGTGGCATGTGTGGGAGGCATGTTGGGGTATGTGTGGCATGTGTGAAGCATGTTGAGGGGATGTGTGGAGCATGTTGGGGGGATGTGGGGGCATGTGTAGAGCATATTGGGGGCATGTGTGGAGCATGTTGGGGATCTGTGGAGCATGTTCGGGGGGTGGAGCATGTTGGGGGGATGAGGCATGTGTGGAGCATGTTGGGGGGATGTGGGGGCATTTTGGGTGGATGTGTGGAGACGTGTTGGGGGGATATGAGGCATGTGTGGGGCATGTTGGGGGGGATGTGTGGAGGCGTGTTGGGGGATGTGTGGCATGTGTGAAGCATGTTGGGGAGGCATGTGTGAAGCATGTTGAGGATATGTGTGGCATGTGTGAAGCATGTTGGGGGGATGTGTGGCATGTGTGAAGCATGTTGGGGGATGTGTGGCATGTGTGAAGCATGTTGGGGGCATATGTGGCATGTGTGAAGCATGTTGGGGGCATATGTGGCATGTGTGAAGCATGTTGGGGGGATGGGTGGCATGTGTGAAGCATGTTGGGGGATGTGTGGCATGTGTGAAGCATTTTGGGGGGATGTGTGGCATGTGTGAAGCATGGTGGGGAATGTGTGGCATGTGTGAAGCATGTTGGGGGGATGTGTGGAGCATGTTGGGGAATGTGTGGCACGTGTGAAGCATGTTGGGGGGATGTGTGGCATGTGTGAAGCATTTTTGGGGGATGTGTGGCATGTGTGACGCATGTTGGGGGGATGTGTGGCATGTGTGAAGCATGTTGGGGGATGTGTGGCATGTGTGAAGCATGTTGGGGGGATGTGTGGAGCATGTTGGGGGGATGTGTGGCATGTGTGAAGCATGTTGGGGGGATGTGTGGCATGTGTGAAGCATGTTGGGGATGTGTGGCATGTGTGAAGCATGTTTGGGGGATGTGTGGTATGTGTGAAGCATGTTGGGGGAAGTGGGGCATGTGTGAAGCATGTTGGGGGATGTGTGAAGAATGTTGGGGATGTGTGGCATGTGTGAAGCATGTTGGGGGGATGTGTGGCATGTGTGAAGCATGTTGGGGGATCTGTGGAGCATGTTGAGGGGATGTGTGGAGCATGTTGGGGGGATGTGGGGGCATGTGTAGAGCATGTTGGGGGCATGTGTGGAGCATGTTGGGGATCTGTGGAGCATGTTGGGGGATCTGTGGAGCATGTTCGGGGGGTGGAGCATGTTGGGGGGATATGAGGCATGTGTGAAGCAAGTTGGGGGATGTGTGGCATGTTTGAAGCATGTTGGGGGGATGTGTGGCATGTGTGAAGCATTTTGGGGGGATGTGTGGCATGTGTGAAGCATGGTGGGGAATGTGTGAAGCATGTTGGGGGATGTGTGGCATGTGTGAAGCATGTTGGGGGGATGTGTGGAGCATGTTGGGGAATGTGTGGCACGTGTGAAGCATGTTGGGTGGATGTGTGGCATGTGTGAAGCAGTTTTGGGGGATGTGTGGCATGTGTGAACCATGTTGGGGGATGTGGGATATGTGTGAAGCATTTTGGGGGGATGTGTGGCATGTGTGAAGCATGTTGGGGGGATGTGTGGCATTAGTGAAGCATGTTGGGGGGATGTGTGGCATGTGTGAAGCATGTTTGGGATGTGTGGCATGTGTGAAGCATGTTGGGGGGATGTGTGAAGCATGTTGGGGATGTGTGGCATGTGAGAAGCATGTTGGGGGGGATGTGTGGTATGTGTGAAGCATGTTGGGGGGGATGTGTGGCATGTGTGAAGCATGTTGGGGGGATGTGTGGCATGTGTGGGAGGCATGTTGGGGGGATGTGTGGCATGTGTGAAGCATGTTGGGAGATGTGTGCAGCATGTTGGGTGATGTGTGGCATGTGTAAAGCATGTTGGGGGATGTCGGGCATGTGTGAAGCATGTTGGGGGATGTGTGAAGCATGTTGGGGATGTGTGGCATGTGAGAAGCATGTTGGGGGCGATGTGTGGCATGTGTGGGAGGCATGTTGGGGGATGTGTGGCATGTGTGGGAGGCATGTTGGGGGATGTGTGGCATGTGTGAAGCATGTTGGGGGGATGTGTGGAGCATGTTGAGGGGATGTGTGGAGCATGTTGGGGGGATGTGGGGGCATGTGTAGAGCATGTTGGGGATCTGTGGAGCATGTTCGGGGGGTGGAGCATGTTGGGGGGATATGAGGCATGTGTGGAGCATGTTGGGGGGATGTGGGGGCATTTTGGGTGGATGTGTGGAGACGTGTTGGGCATGTTGGGAGGGGATGTGTGGAGGCGTGTTGGGGGGATATGAGGCATGTGTGGGGCATGTTGGGGGGGATGTGTGGAAGCGTGTTGGGCTTGTTGGGGGGGATGTGTGGAGGCGTGTTGGGGGAAGTGTGGCATGTGTGAAGCATGTTGGGGGGGCATGTGTGGCATGTGTGAAGCATGTTGAGGGCATGTGTGAAGCATGTTGGGGGGATGTGTGGCATGTGTGAAGAATGTTGGGGGATGTGTGGCATGTGTGAAGCATGTTGGGGGCATATGTGGCATGTGTGAAGCATGTTGGGGGCATATGTGGCATGTGTGAAGCATGTTGGGGGGATGGGTGGCATGTGTGAAGCATGTTGGAGGATGTGTGGCATGTGTGAAGCATTTTGGGGGGATGTGTGGCATGTGTGAAGCATGCTGGGGAATGTGTGGCATGTGTGAAGCATGTTGGGGGGATGTGTGGCATGTGTGAAGCATTTTTGGGGGATGTGTGGCATGTGTGAAGCATGTTGGGGGGATGTGTGGCATGTGTGAAGCATGTTGGGGGATGTGTGGCATGTGTGAAGCATGTTGGGGGGATGTGTGGAGCATGTTGGGGAATGTGTGGCACGTGTGAAGCATGTTGGGGGGATGTGTGGCATGTGTGAAGCATTTTTGGGGGATGTGTGGCATGTGTGAACCATGTTGGGGGGATGTGTGGCATGTGTGAAGCATGTTGGGGGGATATGTGGCATGTGTGAAGCATGTTGGGGATGTGTGGCATGTGTGAAGCATGTTTGGGGGATGTGTGGCATGTGTGAAGCATGTTGGGGGATGTGGGGCATGTGTGAAGCATGTTGGGGGATGTGTGAAGAATGTTGGGGATGTGTGGCATGTGTGAAGCATGTTGGGGGGATGTGTGGCATGTGTGAAGCATGTTGGGGGGATGTGTGGCATGTGTGAAGCATGTTGGGGGGATGTGTGGCATGTTTGAAGCAAGTTGGGGGATGTGTGGCATGTATGAAGCATGTTGGGGGATGTGTGGCATGTGTGAAGCATGTTGGGGGATGTGTGGCATGTGTGAAGCATGTTGGGAGATGTGTGAAGCATGTTGGGTGATGTGTGGCATGTGTAAAGCATGTTGGGGGATGTCGGGCACGTGTGAAGCATGTTGGGGGATGTGTGAAGCATGTTGGGGATGTGTGAAGCATGTTGGGGGGGATGTGTGGCATTTGTGAAGCATGTTGGGGTGATGTTTGGCATGTGTGATGCATGTTGGGGGATGTGTGGCATGTGTGAAGCATGTTGGGGGGATGTGTGGAGCATGTTGGGGGATGTGTTGCATGTGTGGAGCATGTTGTGGGGATGTGTGGAGCATGTTGGGGGGATGTGGAGGCATGTGTAGAGCATGTTGGGG
Organism: Taudactylus pleione; assembly: GCA_031769625.1. NCBI lineage: Eukaryota > Metazoa > Chordata > Amphibia > Anura > Myobatrachidae > Taudactylus > Taudactylus pleione. The sequence goes on from JAUIMM010001619.1 coordinate 59,841, forward strand.
GCATGTGTGAAGCATGTTGGGGGGATGTGTGGAGCATGTTGGGGGGATGTGTGGAGCATGTTGGGGGGATGTGGGGGCATGTGTGGAGGATGTTGGGGGGATCTGTGGAGCATGTTGGGGGATCTGTGGAGCATGTTGGGGGGATGTGGGTCATGTGTGAAGCATGTTGGGGGGGATTTGGGGGAATGTTGGGGGGATGTGTGGAGCATGTTGGGGGGATGTGTGGCATGTGTGGGGCATGTGTGGAGCATGTTGGGGGGATGTGGGGGCATGTGTGGAGCATGTTGGAGGCATGTATGGAGCATGTTGGGGGGGATCTGTGGAGCATGTTGGGGGATCTGTGGAGCATGTTGGGGGGATGTGGGTCATGTGTGAAGTATGTTGGGGGGATGTGGGGGTATGTTGGGGGGAATGTGTGGCTTGTATGAAGCATGTTGGGGGCATGTGTGAAGCATGATGGGGGAAGGGGCATGTGTGAAGCATGTTGATCCCCCCCAACATGCTTCAGACATGTGAAGCATGTTGGGGCGGGTGTGTGGAGCATGTTGGAGGGATGTGTGAAGCATGTTGCTGTAGGGCCGCACACGCGTGTAGTATGTCGGCTGCCCATCATATGACATTCCTGTGCATAGACATAGGGTCAGAGGTGTACGCAATGTCTAACTGAGCAGACGCAAACTAACCTGGAAATCCCAACGGCCCATGCGTTACCCTGTGTGCGCAGACATGCGCTGTTGCGTTCGAGACAGCTGTGGTGAGGTGGCCTGAAGAGAACGTGTGGACGTATTATGGGAGTGTCGCGGGCGTGTCAGTGATAATGTGATGAGGCGCGGATAACGCAGTGGTCAGAACTACTGGCGGCTGCACGCACCTCTGAATCTGGCAGAGTATGAAGCTGGTCACACACAAAGCGATGTTCACATGATCAGCCCATGAGTACGATTTGTGTACGATTTGTGTACGATTTCCCTTGAATCTCTCCCCGGCAGCTCAGCACACGATTTGGTGTCCAATCTTCATACGATCTCTCCTGCAGTCAGACTGTCACAGTGCATCGCGTCCTAGATTGGCAGATCTGACGATGCGATGTGCGACCAGCGGGGACTCACGATTTACTCAGGATTTGCCCATATTTTACACGACCTGTCGTTCCAATGTGTCGGAATCGGCGAGATCGGGTAAAATATCGCCGTGCGTGTGGCCAGCTTGAGACATAAAAGACGAATCGTGTCTGCTCACCTGTGAACATCCTGGTGACGGACTTGTTCACCCTCCGCGCAGAGCACACAAGCAGCAGCCACGGGGGCAGGCGCTCACAGTGATTGGCCAGCAGCTCCGCAATGGTGCATCTGGACTCCGCATCGGAGCTGTCTGAGCGACAACAGCAGCACATCTCATCCACCGAGTCCACGAGCAGCAGCAGGTTCTGAGAGGGCGGAGGCAGAGCCTCCAGGGGCGACACGATCACCCTGCAAAAAGCCAGCCGTCACCACTTATTACATATACATGGTTATTATAGATACACTGCAGAGTATAGCGGTCAGGTTATTATAGATACACTGCAGAGTATAGCGGTCAGGTTATTATAGATACACTGCAGAGTATAGGGGCCGGTTATTATAGATACACTGCAGAGTATAGTGGTCAGGTTATTGTAGATACACTGCAGAGTATAGTGGTCAGGTTATTATAGATACACTGCAGAGTATAGGGGCCGGTTATTATAGATACACTGCAGAGTATAGCGGTCAGGTTATTATAGGTTATTATAGATACACTGCAGAGTATAGCGGTCAGGTTATTGTAGATACACTGCAGAGTATAGTGGTCAGGTTATTATAGATACACTGCAGAGTATAGGGGCCGGTTATTATAGATACACTGCAGAGTATAGTGGTCAGGTTATTATAGATACACTGCAGAGTATAGCGGTCAGGTTATTATAGGTTATTATAGATACACTGCAGAGTATAGCGGTCAGGTTATTATAGATACAATGCAGAGTATAGCGGTCAGGTTATTATAGATACACTGCAGAAATAGGGGCCGGTTATTATAGATACACTGCAGAGTATAGTGGGCAGGTTATTATAGATACACTGCAGAGTATAGGGGCCGGTTATTATAGATACACTGCAGAGTATAGCGGTCAGGTTATTATAGATACACTGCAGAGTATAGTGGTCAGGTTATTATAGATACACTGCAGAGTATAGTGGTCAGGTTATTATAGGTTATTGTAGATACACTGCAGAGTATAGTGGTCAGGTTATTATAGATACACTGCAGAGTATAGTGGTCAGGTTATTATAGGTTATTATAGATACACTGCAGAGTATACTGGTCAGGTTATTATAGATACACTGCAGAGCATAGTGGTCAGGTTATTATAGATACACTGCAGAGTATAGCGGTCAGGTTATTATAGATACACTGCAGAGTATAGCGGTCAGGTTATTATAGATACACTGCAGAGTATACTGGTCAGGTTATTATAGATACACTGCAGAGTATAGCGGTCAGGTTATTATAGATACACTGCAGAGTATAGCGGTCAGGTTATTATAGATACACTGCAGAGTATAGTGGTCAGGTTATTATAGATACACTGCAGAGCATAGTGGTCAGGTTATTATAGATACACTGCAGAGTATAGTGGTCAGGTTATTATAGATACACTGCAGAGTATACTGGTCAGGTTATTATAGATACACTGCAGAGTATAGCGGTCAGGTTATTATAGATACACTGCAGAGTATAGTGGTCAGGTTATTATAGGTTATTATAGATACACTGCAGAGTATAGTGGTCAGGTTATTATAGATACACTGCAGAGTATAGTGGTCAGGTTATTATAGATACACTGCAGAGTATAGTGGTCAGGTTATTATAGATACACTGCAGAGTATAGTGGTCAGGTTATTATAGGTTATTATAGATACACCGCAGAGTATAGTGGTCAGGTTATTATAGGTTATTATAGATACACTGCAGAGTATAGT